>APFE031756382.1:142552-193679 GCA_000404065.3 Pinus taeda | reverse complement strand
AAGGGAGTGTTCAAAGGCTTTGGTTCAGAGGCACTATGCAAGGCAAGTGTACAAAGGCTGAAAGAAGAGGGTGAGATACTCTCATTTTCTGTTCAGATTAGTATATCAGTCTTTTGGAGTCCAAACGATTTTTAGTGGGAAAGCGTGATCCAAAATGGATCTAACATAGATTTCTAAGTCTATGAATTTTCCTCACAGAGGAAAAATGAAAGTAATTGGATGATTTTGAAAAATAGTCTCATTTCATAGATTGTTTCATTGTGAATCCAACGCAATTTGAATGGGCTAAAACGGACTTTGGATGAAGAAGTTATTGTAAAAAGAAGTTTTCCCATTATCCTTAGAAAAGGAGGCATTTCTTATTAAATTTGGCCTAAGGGTTAATAGTAGCCTTATGTGCTAAAAACCTTTGTTAAGCGCTAAACCTTCATAAAGTGAATTTTTGAAAAAAAAATGTGATTAATAAGGTTAAATGTTGTTTACTGCTAAACCTCATTAGGCATCGGACGCAACGGATTTATGAATAAAACAACGAACCTTTTGAATTCCAAAATGAAGGTGGTAAACAATATTTCGGGTAGGCTCTAGGTCATAAATGGTATTGGAAGGGTTGAATGCAATTCCATTCAGCGGCGAACATGTAGCATCAAGGAGGAGAGAGGAAACTGTTTTTTCGGGCGGTTAATCCCCGTGCAAGTTGTGCACCTAAAAATGTTGTCAACCGTTGGATTGGAGACCACAGGATCAACGACGGAGATTGAGTGGACTGTTTGTTGTTTCGGGTTTAGTGCGAACCATTAGATTAAAAGGGATTAACGATTTTCATTGAATTGGCGATCGCTAATCAAGAAGGTTGAAGGACCAAGACCCGTGACCATGTGACTCGCCCATATGCGATAGCGCCAATGTGTGATGCACCAATAGCGCTGATCAGCGATCGAAAATCGGTGAATCAGGATCACACAATACAAAGGGGTCATGACATTTTGCCTTGCGATATGTGCGGACCTGAAAACTTATAGATGTGGGTCCATTTGTCTTTGAGATCCGTTAAGTTTGTTCAATGGATTTTCATTGGATTTCTTTGTATTTCCATTCATTGGAGTTTTGTTCGGGTTTAGCCATACGCAACGTGATTTCTGATACGCTGATAGTGATATAACGATTATGCCGATAGCCGATGAGGCGCCGATTGGAGTGATTGGAGGTCGGTAAATCAGATCGCGATGATACAAAGGGGCCAATGCACCATGCGCCGTGTGATTGTGATATGCGATTAAGTTAGGGACTCGATAATGATTATAAACATGATTTCATATTATTTGAAGTCCGAACTTAAGGCCCATGATATGTTTTGCATGCGTTTTCTTATGTATTTTTGTTATTTGGCTATTTTCGCCAGAAGAAGGAAAAACGATAAGGTGGCCACGCCCACCAGTTCCTTTCCATTTGTAAATAGATTCTTGTGATGAAACAGTTAGTCTTCAATGATGGAGGCGACTATAACTGATGTATTAAAAAAAGAACAGGGAGGTAAATTGACAAGGATGCTAAAGGTTGCGAAGATTTGCTTGGAGGTCGAGCGAACCACTGATAACACAGAGAGCCAGAGCCAAGAGCCAAAGCCGAGAGCCAAGAGCCAGAGCGAGACCCAGAGATGAGAGCCAAGAGCTAGAGCAAGACCCAAGAGCTAGACCTAGAGCCAGAGCTAGAGCCAGAGCCAAGAGCCAAGAGCCAGAGTGAGAGCCAGAGCTGAGAGCCAAGAGCCAGAGCAAAAGCCAAGAGCTAGAGCCAGAGCTGAGAGCCAGAGCCAGAGCTAGAGCCGAGAGCCAGAGCCAAGAGCCGAGAGCCAGAGAGCGAAATGGCTAGGGATAAAAATGGTATTCTAAGCCCAATGGTTCAGTCGTAACCTATTGGAGTTGTGTGGAACTTGTAAAAGAATTCAGCCATAATCCCAAAGAGTCTAGTGGAGTTGATTAGAGCTCAAGGAGATGTAGCCCAAGAGGTTTGGGTTAACTCCATATTATATTTTTGTTATGTGTGATTGCTTATTGTTGCATTGTATTTGTTGTTATATGTTTTGTATCAATTCAAGAAAATAAACTTAAAGCACTTAACACTTAAAGTACAAACAAAAGAATACACCTATTTCAAGTTATTTATTCCATAAATTGTCAATCATAAGCATAGATCTTGGGAATATTTAAGCTTTAGAGTGGGAGAGGTTCTTGTAAGCTAAGAAAAAGCCTTTAGGCCCCATTTTAGATCACCTGTGATCCTTCTCTCTTGGAATCCATTGAGCCTGGACTGCTAAGAGGCGGATGAACACCTGAAAGATATGGAGACAAGAAACATGCATGGCAAGAAATATGTCAGTGAAAACGGAAGGAAATTTGGGGAATGACATAGCACATACTTGGGGAACTAATAGGAAAGATTGCATAATTTCTTATAGGAGGTTGGGTGACTAGCTACCAAAAATGTGCAAAAGGAAGTCAGGGTTGTCTGGGAGGCAAGATTGGCTATTGGATTTGCGCAATGTGTAATCTAGACTGGTTTCTGACTGTTGGAATTGCACAATGCATGATTGATCTAGTATTTATCCAGGATAAAGAATGAAAGTTATTACAGAGTCATGTGCATGGATGTGCCTATGCTACTTATGCAACGGATCGATAGACAATGAGGCAATCAGAGAAAACATAATAGTCAAACATGTAAACAAAACAAGTTTAATAAGGAGTTCACCCAATGCTCCTGGGCTACGTCTCTTGGTCCAGCCTTTCAGTGGTGGCCTCTCTATTATGTTTTCAAGTAGAGGTTTACAACAGTGAGCTCAATTCAAGTCTGACTAACAGAATGAAGTCAGTAGGAATGGAGTGCACAAACTCTCCTTACTAAACTCGA
Organism: Pinus taeda; assembly: GCA_000404065.3. NCBI lineage: Eukaryota > Viridiplantae > Streptophyta > Pinopsida > Pinales > Pinaceae > Pinus > Pinus taeda. The sequence continues at coordinate 190,772 of APFE031756382.1, read as the reverse complement.
CCTCTGAGGGTCACAGTAGTATGACAGGCCCATGTCGAGGAGCTTGCTTGAACCTCTCAAGCCTTGAATGGAGTACACAGACTCTTTGACTCTCTTTGGCTCTGTGTGGCTCGATGTTGCCTTCAAGTCAGCCCGAATTCTACTCTTTGTTCTCTGTTATTGGCTTTCTGTGTCTCTTCACTATCTACCTCCTTATGTTTTGCTTCTGTTAGTTCTTGGCTTTAAATCCAGTCTACTCTTCGACTGCTCATTTCCGCTTCCAGGCCTTCTGGTTTCCTTTCTTCTATCCATTCGAATTCCTCTGCTTTGCGTCATCATCACTAGGTAACGCCTCGCAGGGAGGTGGCCACTTGTTCTCTAATGAACTAGGCGTCAGATTCCTTGAATCATACTCAAATGGAGATTAAATCTATTTGCTTCAAGATCGTCCACGAACATGAATCGTTTTCCAACTCATCATCCATGTCGGATGTCAAATCCCTGTCATGTTGCTCCTTTTTTTTAACTTGTCAAATCTGGTCAGTCATCGAGACGTATCTCCACTGTCGATCTAGACCCCCCAGATCCTACGATCGTCCTTCATATCGGGCAGACAAGTCGCACGATATTTACCCATCGGATGTGGGTGGTTTTCTCTCTCTTCCACTGGACGTGTGTTTCTCAATGTGTGGCATCGAGTGGGACTCAACCAAAACTGCTTACTGCCTCTAAGCCTTCCGATATCTTACCAATTTTGGGGAATCTGCTCTATGGAACCGAAATAGTTACTTTTCTGAGTTCTATAGCGTTTTTGGGTCCGAGCGTTTCGGGGCATGCCTTCACTGAGGGGGACACCCTGCGATACGTGATTATCACTTATCAGAATCGCTAATCGCGTATCAGAATCCACCTTCGTTTCTTGATATGGCCTCTAATTTTGCCAATTTTGTGCCATTGCGCTTTGCCATGGGCCAACAGTCTGCGTGCTCGATAGAGGGTCCTCATTTCTCTGCTTTGGACAAAACTGCAATTGTTCTGAGGATTCCTTCTGATAGCTTCTATCTTTTCTAGGAATTGAATCTTTTAGCATAGTTTGAAACAATCATGAAAGCTTAGAGAGTTTTAGGATCCAATTCGGATCATGGCCTTACCACTAAAAAAGATTTTGGACCAAATTTGGTTTTCTTTCAAGCATCAATCAAGTGAGGGTATTGTTTCTTCGCTTACTCAATTTCTATCCATTTTGCAATGCTAGGTTTTGAACCTTTGAGTCTAATCCTGAGGTACTCAACGTCACGTCTGCGTGTAGTTCTTACCTTCCTGTCCAGAATTACATCTTCTTGCAACTCATTAAGATATTCAGGTAATAGATCGTCAATAGAAGGAAATTGACTCTGCTCTTCAGGATCTTCAATTAATGAAGGTTCAAATAGTCTCAAGTTGTTTGCATTAACAACTAACTAGATGTGCATGTAAGCTAGTAGATCAAGGCGAAAATCATTCTCACTAATTTTCTCAAATATCTTGAAAGGTGCATACCTTATTGGCTTCAGATTTTTAGCTTCACCTTGCGTCCTGGCTTTGTTGATATACAGCCAAACTTGGTCACCAACTTGGAAACTATGCTCCATCTGATGCTTTTCATGCCTTTCCTTGTACTTAGCTTGGCTCTTTTCTAGTTGTTCCTATACTTCCTGGTGAATCTCTTGGCTTTGTTCAATGAACTTGGTTGCTTTGTCTACATCACTGTGTCCATCAACTACTGTGTCTTTACCAAAGACAAAATCCAAGGGAGACCTTGGTGTGAAACCAAAACAGGTCTCAAAAGGAGATCTCTATGTAGAAGAATGTTTAGCTCAGTTGTAAGCATCCTGTACATAACATAAATGTTCATCCCAAAGTTTGGGATGCTTACTACAATAGCCTCTGGGAAATTGGATCACTTGTCCTGTTGACCACTTCTGATTGGCCACCTCTTTGCGAATGAAAAGCTATGCTTTTATTCAGCTTGGTGTCGATCAATTCCCACAAGCCTGACCAAAATTTCCCAGCAAATCGGGTATCTCGATCAGATATTATGGAAGTGGGTAATCCAAAATTAACCCATACATGCTGAAAGAACAACCTTGTAGTTTGTTCAACTGTTATCCATTTGTTACAAGGTATTAAAATACACATTTTTTTGAACCTATCCACAGCAACATATAAATGACCTTTCCTAGATTTAGGCAGTCCTCCAACAAATTCCATGGAAACACCTTCCCAAGGATGAGAAGGAAATGTAGTGGAGCATACAAGCCTAGTTTTCTATTGTTGGGCTTTCTTTTAGCACACATGGTACACCCTCTTACATATCTAGAAATTGTCTCATTCGTTTTCAGCCAATAACAAAATCTTTGCAGTTGTGCAACCATTTTACTTACACCAAAGTGACCTGATATTAGAGAAGTGTGTGCTTCTCGAATTATCTTTACTCTTTTAGTTTGTGGAATGAATAGCTTCCCACAATGATACAAGAGTTGGTCCTTTATATGATAATCCAATTCTTCTACTCATTTTCCTTGACTTAAAGTTGCATATACATCTTTAAAATCTATATCTTGAGCATATTGTTCAATGTAGCTCTCATGCAATACCGAATTATGCTTAAGTATAGTAGATGCATTTATAATTGGTCTAGATAACATATTTGCAACTTTATTGTGTATGCCCTTTTTATATCTGATGACTAAATGAAACTGTTGTAGAAAACCCATCCATCTACAGTGTCTTGATTGCTGCAACTTAGTTTGGGAGTGTAGATATTGAAGTGGTTGATGATCAGTATGTGTAACTCTCTTTGCCCATTAAATAGTGTTTCCACTTTTTCACACTCTGTACTAATGCATACAATTATTTATCATATGTGGGATAGTTAACTACTGCATAATTAAATGTCTCAGAATGATAACATATGGGTTTACCATGCTACACAACACTGCTCCCATGGCATAGTCACTGGCATCTGTTTCAATCTCAAATGGTCTTTGAAGATCGGGCAGTGCTAGTACTAGTCTTTTCTTTCAAGGTGTCGAAGGCTTTCTGCTGTTTGCCTCCCTACTGAAACACCTTGTTCAATCCTGTTAAAGCATGTAAGGGAGCTGCAATTAAGGAAAAGCCAGAAATAACTTTCTCCAATATTGTTCTTCTCCTAAGAAGCTTCTAACGTCTGTAGCAGATTTGGGTTTAGGCCAGTTTACAATGTCTACATCTTTAGAGGGATTTATCTTCAATTCACCACCCCCTACTATATGTCCCAAATAATTCAAAGATGTTTTGCCAAATTCGCATTTTGAGAGTTTAACATAAAGTTTTTCTCTTTTCAAAACATCTAGTGTCTGCTTAACATGCTTTAAATGTTCTTCCCACGTTTTGCTAAATATAAGAATGTCATCCATATATACAATAACAAATTCATCAAGAAAAGCTCTGAGCACATCATTCATTACTCTCATGAAAGTAGCAAGAGCATTAGTTAAGCCAAAAGGCATAACCAACCACTCATATATCCTTGCTTTGTTTTGAAAGCAGTCTTCCATGCATCTTGCTCTGCAACTCTAACCTGATGATAGCCACTATGCAAGTCTAACTTGGAGAAATAAACAGCTTCTTTCAACTGATGTAATAGATCATCTATGCGAGGAAGGGGATAACAATTTTTTATTGTTATCTTATTTAGTGCTTGGTAATCAATGCGCATTCTCTACGAGGTATCTTTCTTTTTCACCAAAACAATTGGAGACCCACATGGTGATGTGCTAGGTCTGATGAACCCCTTCTCGAGTAGTTTCTGTACCTACTTCTTGATTTCTGCATTCTCTAAAGCGGACAACCTGTACATTCCCATGTTAGGCAATGGAGCATCTTGCTGGAAATTAATATCATGCACTATTTCTTTTTTGGGTGGCAGACCTTTAGGTTCTTGAAACAATACATCATATTTTGAAGCAACTTTTTCTAAATCAGCGTGCTGTTTAGCATTACAACCCTGAAATACATTGGTTTTATCAGATTTCTTTTCCTTTACAACCATCAGTGAAAATTGTTTGTATGAATTTACAATTCTTTTCATCTACCCCGAGTTTATGAGAGTATAATCATTCTTGAGCTTATGAGCTCTTACAATATATTCGATTCCATCTTTAACGAGTAGATACTTGTTCTCGACGCTATAGAAAATAGCTTTTCTATCATACAAGTAAGGACTTCCTAAAACAATTCCACATATATCCAAAGGAACTATATCTAACTCAACCTCATCTACAAATGCTGACCCAAAAGAAAACTTAAGTTCACATTGTCTAGTCACTTGTAGCTTTGCTTTATCACATAGCCAACCTAACGGATATGGTTTCTTGTGAGGTGTGGTTAGTAATCCCAACTTCTTTACAATTGCTTAAGAAATTAAATTTACTTGTGAGCCACTATCAAACAAAGTATCAATCTTTTGATGATTGGAATAACTCGAATATGAAAAAGCTCATTTCTTTTTCTCTCATTTTCTTCATTATCGGTAGATTGTGCAGAATTACTAGTAGATGCTTCGAAATTTTTACTTTTTGTACCTGTGGTTGCGATCATTGCTTCATCTCCTGAGTTTGACCCCAAATCCTTTTGAATAGTTGCAGCAGTCTTCTTCTTCTTGCCCTCGAACTTTTTAGGTTTCAGCTCTGGGTGCAGAATCCAACAGTGTTCATCATCATGCCCATCTTTCTTACAGTGAGTGCGTGAAGATTTGCTTTTCTGTACAATGTTTGTATTCCTCTCTTTCCATTTCTGTTTTATTTTCTCATTTATTTTGCTTGCAGTGGGTTGGGATAATCCCCCAACTTCTGGGTTCCCATTCCTACCTCTAGCTTCTAGATGCGTAGCCTGAACAGATACCTCATCTATGCTAGTGGGATTAAACACGAGGATAGTGTGCCTCATGTAGCTGTGTAGACCACCTATATACTTCAACAGAGTCTCAGGTGAGTTTAAAGAAATTCCTAGAATCAAAGCTCTTTTCCTAAATTCTTGGGTGTAACCTTGTACACTTTTCCCTTTTAGTTGTCGAAGAGTTTGCCAGCTCATCATGGCTTGCTGCATGTAGGCTAGTGGATAGAATTGCTTTTTAATTGCAAAAACAAATTCACTCCAGACAGAAAGAATCTTACCTTGTTTCTTCATGTCAGCTTGTGTCTTGCCTTCCCACCATACCAAGGCAGTGCCTCCAAGGCATAGGCTGGCCAACTGAATCTTACTCTTGTCTGAGTCAATGCTCTGCACTCTACAATAAACATCAACCTGTCTAATCCAGTTATCCAGCTTCTCTGCATTCAACTCTCCATCATATATTGGTAAATCAAATTTAACATCTAATTTAATCAAAGATGTCTTCTTTTTATTTTCAGGGCTATTAGGAGGCACGATAAATTTTTCTTCTTTCCCTTTGCCTTTAGAGTGGTCATGGAGGAGAGATTCTTCTACTCCTTTGTCTTGTTTTGAGCTTGATGAATCTTCATCTCTATGTTTCTTAAAGTCCCTATACATTTCCTCCACCATGGATCTCAGGGTCATAAAACTATCCATGAACTGGGGGTCTGATTCCAAGGGATTTTCTTCTGACATTTTCCTCTTAGAATAGACTCTTCCAATTTTCGGGTTAGTTTCAGTTAATTCTCCTTCTACTAATTTAAGCTTTGATCTAGTTAGCATTCAACAACAAAATCCAGCATAAGCTTGTTTAACCTTAGTAACCTAGGGCTCTGATACCACTTGATTTGGAATTTATCTAGGACAAAGAATTAAAGGTATTACAGACTCGTGCATGGATGTGCCTATGTTACTTATGCAATGGATCGATAAGATTGCTAGAATACATAGACACTGAGGCAATCAAAGAAAACATAACTGTCAAACATGTAAACAAAACAAGTTTAATAAGGAGTTCACCCAATGCTCTTGGGCTACGTCTCCTCGTCCAGCCTTTCAGTGGCGGCCTCTCTATTATGTTTTCAAGCAGAGTTTTTACAACAGTGAGCTCGATTCGAGACTCACTTAAACAGAATGAAGTCAATAGGAATAGAGTGCACAGACTCTTCTTACTGGAACTCGACTGCTAAGGGTCACAGTAGTATGACAGGCCTATGCCGAGGAGTTAGCCTTTAATGGAGTACACAGAATCTCTGACTCTCTCTGGTTCTGTCTGGCTCGATGCTGCGTTCAGGTCAACTCGGCTTCTACTCTCTGTTCTTTGCTATTAGTTTCTTGTGTCTCTGTGTGTGCCTCCTCTCTACTTTTGTCAGTTCATGGATTTAAAGCCAGTTTGTTCTTTGACTGCTCGTTTCCACTTCTCGACCTTCTGGTTTCCTTACCTCTGTCCGTTCGAATTCCTCTGCTCTGCGTCATCATCACTGGGTAACGCCTTGCAGGGAGGTGGCCACCTGTTTCCCAACGAATTGGGTGTCAAATTTCCTTGAATCATTTTTTTATGGCCCTTAATTCCGTTTGCCTCAAGATCGCCTGCGAATAATGAATCGTTTCCCAACTCATCATCCACATTAGACTTCAAATCCTCTATCATCTTGCTTTTTGACCTGTCAAATCCGGTCAGTCATCGGGACGCATCTACGCCGTTGATCTGGGCTCCCCGGAACCTATGTTCGTCCTTCATATCGGGCGGACAAGTCGCATGGTGTTTACCCCTCCAATGCGGGTGGTTTTCTCTCTCATCCGCCGGACGTGTGTTGCTCGATGTGTGGCATCGGGTGGGACTTAGTCAAAACTGCTTACTGCCTCGAGGCCTTCCGATATCTTGTCGGTTTGTGGAATCTCGCGCTATGGAACCAAAACAGTTACTTTTCCGTTTTTCATAGCGATTTCGTGTCCAGGCGCTTCGAGGCCTTCCTTCACTGAGGGCGACGCCTTGCGATAGCGCTAATCGCGTATCAGAAACCACCCCCGTTTCTTGATTTGGCCTCTGGTTTTGCCAGTTTGCGCCAGTGTGTGTTACCATGGGCCAACGGTCTGCACGCTCGACCGAGGGTCCTCATTGCTCTGCGCTGGCCACAACTGCAACTGTTACGAGGATTCCTTCTGATAGCTTTGATCTTTTCTAGGACTCGAATCTTTTAACATAATTTGAAACAGTCATGAAAACTTAGAGAGCTTTTAGGATCCAATTCGGATCAACTTTAGAAATGCGAATACCCTTTGTTCAAGAATCTAGGGCAAATTATTAATGATTCTTCCATCACTGACGATTGCTTGTGATGTCTTTTATTTTCTTGAGTTAACTTCTTTATGTTTGCTTGTTCTTTAATCATCAAACAATTATCAAAACAAGAAAAACAACAAAGTACACGTACACAAAACGTTGGCTCCAAGCCAGGGCAAAACCTCTCCTCTTGAGAGTAAAACCCTTGAATCTCTTCTTATAGATATTTAGATGACGAATAACAAGACCCTTGACAAAATTGACACAAGATTAACTCCAAGATGTTTGTCACTATCCTCTGCATTGTTTGGCCTATAATCTACAGTCTATAGACTTGATATCATTGTACTCCTTTAGTTCTTGGTCTCCTTATACCTTCGCTGTCTTGTCACAGTCCTCTGTTCCTTTTTTCTTGGCTGCCACAATTCTCTGCCCAGGAATAGATTACTTCGTTCATGAGACAGTCCTTCATGCTCTTTGTTTATGATAATGGTCAGACAAGTCACCACCGAAAGCTATACCGAAAGAAAACACTGTCTATATATATATATATACACACATACAGTTCTACGACAGTAATGTTTTGACTTCCGAGAGCTATCACTGTGTGTGGATATATATGCCTTTATAGAGCTATCAATGTGTGCGGATATATACCTCCGAGAGTTATGTGTAGACGTCCGAGATCTTGACACGATATATATGTAGAGACTTCATCAAGATATTATCCTTGCTCACTGTGTATGTATATCTTCTTCGTTGACTGTATTATCAATTTTATCCGAAGACTTGTTTATTGACTCAACGTTTCTCCTCATATATATCGATTAGCTATGGTACATTAAGCCGACTTGAGTGCCTTAATGCTAGGCTGACATATCATCAAGGAGATCACTGTCTTTTTTGTAGAGCTGACTTGCACGAGGATAGTGACACTTGTTCTTGGAGCGTAATCCTTTGACCTTATGACTTTTATAATACTTATGATGAGACATAAAATCCTAAAGACTTCAAGAAGTATTACCCTTGCTCACTGTGTATGTATATCTTCTTCGTTGACTGTATTATCAATTTTATCCGAAGAATTGTTTATTGAATTAACGTTTCTCCTCATATATATCGATCAACTATGGTACATTAAGTCGAGTTGAGTGCCTTAACATTAGGCCGACATATCATCAAGGAGATCACTGTCTTTTTTGTAGAGCCAACTTGCATGAGGATAATGACACTTGTTCTTGAAGCATAATCCTTTGACCTTATGACTTTTATAATACTTATGATGAGACATAAAATCCTAACGACATCAAGAAGAAGTCTTTGACGTATGGTAAACATATCTTGCTCATGAGACCCGTGATGCAAGGAATAATAATTTTTCTTATTTTACATAATACTATAATTACAAGTCATAATGAAAACCGAACCTAGTTACATTTTCTTCAACACCCTTCACGCCTATATATAGTTGTTGACCCATATGAATAAGCCGACCCGTGATCTCAAGAGGCGTGTTTCCATTAGTTGAGCCGACATGAGAGTTCTTACTTCGTTTTGATGCTGACATGAGGAGGACTTGCCCCCGTCATTGGAGGGCTTCTAGACAATTCTACTGTCTCATATACTTTCTTCATACATGACATTGACTCTATATGAGTTATATGACAAATCGTAAAGGCTCTCAATGGGAGCCATCTAAAATAAAACCTCTTGCTCAAGAAACCCATGTAGCAAGGCATTATAATACTAATTTTATTTTCTTCTTTTCATTATTTACAAAAATTACAATTACATGTCATTATGAAGACCGAACCTAGTTTTACACTTTTCAACATGAGCACACCATAGAGTTGGAGCCTGGTGTGCAGACAGTCATCACCACACCCTATAGGCATCCCAAAGCTATTAATTTTAGGTATGTTCTATGCTTAGAGCAATTTATTTCAATTTTCATAGTTACCTCGATATCTTTTCCTGGTTAGCAATCACATCAGCGTTAAAGTAAACTGCAGATAAAACATAAACATAAATCGCAGAAAACAAGCCAAGACAAGAGGACACAAGATGTGGCACTAGCCAGGGACAAACCCCAATGTGGGGAAACCCTTGATCAATTCTTCTTCTATGTTTTTCAATAGTTCAGCAGAGAGAGAGAGAGAGTACATTTACAATAGAAGTCAACACTCTGACTTTCTAGATAAGAGAATAGATCATCTCTACATGAGATCAGTTGAAGACATGCTGCTTCAACTGATTCTCCAAGGTGACTCCTTCACCTATCATTGTGCTGCATCTCGTCTATGTGTTGTAGCTCACCGTGTTGCACCATGCTGCACCCATCATCACAATCCGGGACCTTGTGCAGCTACTGTCCCAGTGTTTATCATTGCCGTACATAGTGCCACTGCTGCACCATGCTTACTGCTGTCCCAATTTACTTGCTGCATTGTACTTCCTGCTGTCCATGCTTTACCATGTTGCTGCTGTCCATGATTCTTCATGCTTGCAGCTGACCCATGTATAAGCTTGCTGATCTGATGAGGATATCTGAGGTTGTCCAACGTGTCCTATAAGGCTATATGATCTTCAAAACAGAGTTAAGAGAGAGCTGCCCCAAAGAAACCTTTGCTATGGTGATATGGCCTGTGGCCTAGCACATAGCAACACAGAAGTACAAGACCTCAAAACAGTTATAAATGCATCAGTATATCAGTACCCAATCTGCATATGAAATCAGTCCTACTAAGTCTGATCTAAGTCTGTGGGAATACTTCATCATCACACAGTTTCCTCTTATGACTGTGGCTTTCACTTATACAAACAGTCTCATACCTGGAACAACCTCTATCACATTACTGTTATCTACAGCAATGAGCTATCACCTACAGCAATCTGATCATGCTTCTTGTTGATGTGCCGGGGCTTCCTTAGTTGACCTCTTTTGCAGCGTATTGAAGCTCCTTTGGACAACTGATAGATCATACATCAAACTGCGGTTAGATACCTCCTTTTTCTGCAACTAGATATCTCTATCCTTGCTGCGTTTGAGGGTTCCTTTTAATGCTGTGATAAGGGATCTTCTAACTATGGTTTGAGGGCTTCTTTCACAGCATATTAATGCTCCCCCTGGACAGCATATAAGTGCTTCTTGGACAGCAGATTTAGGACCTTTTCTAACTGCGTATTAGGGCAAGATAGAAGCCTCCTGTGGCAGCGGTTTTAGGCCTTCATTTGCTGTTGATTAGGGCCTCTCCAACTGCGGCTATGGGACCTCCTTTCTGTGAGTAAGTGTCACCCTCAACTGCGGATTAAGGTCTTCCCTTTACTGCATATAAGTGCCTCCTCTTGCTGCATAAAAACCCTCATTGACTGCGGCCTAGGGCAACCTTAAATGGTGTGGCTAGAAGCCTCCTCTAGTTGCTCCTTAGATCTGCGTAGAGCCTTCTCTTTTGGCTGCGTCTAGGTGTTCCTCCTTTAAGTGCGGCTAGACTGCTGCTAGGGCATCCTCCTTATTGCGGCCAGGGCATTCTCCTTATTGCAGCTAGGGCATCATAAGACCTAGGCCAGCGTATACTCTTAGTATCTCTCCTCCCACCAAAACCCAAAGACATGTGGAGAGGAAGAGATCACAAGAAGAGTGTGTGTGCAAATGACTTGAAGACCTCCTCCTTTTATAGTAAAACGTTGAGCACAAGTGGGGTATATTTGGTTGCTGGCCGACCTTGACGAATTGTTCCATAACACAAATAAATTCATATCTCTATGAATACTTATCAGAATCAGATGATCTTTAGATCAGTCCTACACCTCTCAATGAGAGGGATCCAAGAAAAATAGCAGCTTCCATTAATAAGATGACCCACATGGAGTTTGGCCCTAGTTACGAATTTTAATACAGTCCCTTCGCTTCTTCGGTAGTGCTGGTGAAGAAGAAGGACAAAACTTTGCGCATGTGCATTGACTATAGGACACTAAATCGGAAGACGTTGAAGAATCGGTATCCCATACCGTGTATTGATGAGTTGATGGATGAGCTTAGAGGAGCTAAGTTCTTCTCTAAGATAGATTTGTGGTTAGGGTATCATCAAATTTGGGTGAGGGATTAGGGCATCCCGAAGGCAGCCTTCAGGTGTCATTATGGGCATTTCGAGTTCTTGGTCATGACTTTTGGGTTGACCAACGCCCTGGCCACTTTTCTGTCATGCATGAATGATGTGTTTAGGGACAGTTGAGGAGATTTGTGCTGGTTTTCTTCAATGACATCCTGATCTACAACAGGACGTGGGAGGAGCACCTACTACACCTAGAGACGGTGTTGCGCATTTTAGAGGAGCAACAATTGTACGCCAAGTTGTCCAAGTGTGAATTTGGATTGACAGAGATGCTTTACTTGGGACACATTATTGGCACAGATACGGTCAAGGTGCATGATGAGAAGATCAGGGTCATTTGGGATTGGCTGGTGCCCAGAGATGTGATAGTGCTGAGGGGTTTTTGGGCATTTGCATGTATTACTAGAAGTTCGTTAAGGGCTTCTCATAGTTAGCGATACCCCTCACAGATTTGACTAAAAAGGGGGCTTTTGCATGGACAGATGGAGCTCAGACAACTTTCGATCACCTCAAGAAGGTGATGAGTAGTTGCCCAGTATTGGCACTCCCAGGTTTCACGCAACCATTCACGTTGGAATGTGATGCATCACGTGAGGGGATTGGCGCAGTTTTGTCCCAAAGTGGGCACCCCATTGCTTTCGAGAGCCAGAAGCTTCTACCACATGAGCGGTTGTATTCTATATATGACAAGGAGATGCTGGCCATGATGAATGCGTTGGTAAAATTTTGAGCATACTTGGTGGGCAACGAGTTTCAACTGAAGAAAGATCACAACTGTCTTTGCCACTTCATGGGGCAGCAGGGCCTCAATGATAGGCAGTAGAGGTGGGTCAACAAGGTGCAAGTCTATGATTTTGATATTGAGTGTGTGTGGGGGAAGCACAATGTGGTAGTCGATGCACTGTTCCAGAGACCAGTAGGGCTTTCACTCATAAGCATTTGCCATAACTGGAAGGTACAATTACTATTAGAGTACTCCAAGGATCGACGGGCATGTGAGATCTTGGAGGGCATTCACACGGATGAGCGCTACCGAGTGGTGGCAGAGATTATCCACTACAAGGGGCACATATTCTTGGTTTTGGGCTCACTGTTGAGGGAGCGAATACTTCATGCAGGCCAAGATTCTCCATTGTTAGGGCATCAGGTGTATTGAAATGTGTAACTAGCTTCGGTCTTCATAATGACATGTAATTGTGATTTTTGTAAATTATGTAAAGAAGAAAAAAATAAAATTATTATTATGCTTGCTTCATGGGTTTCATGGGAAAGGGATTTTATTTTAGATAGCTCCCATTGAGATCCTTTAGGATTTGTGATAAAAGTCAGAGAGTCAATGTCACGTATGGAGAACCTTTCTTGGGCATGTTACAAATGTATACTAGTCTATAGGATTGTCAAATAGCCCTTCAACGACAAGCACAAGTCCTCCTCTTCATTTCGGCTCAACTAATGGAGACACACCTATTCAAGATCACATGTTGGCGTGTTTATATGTGTCAACAACTATAAATATGTGTGTAAGATTTCCGCATTTACACAGTCAAGATTTTCGGATATCTCTTTGAAGTTCGAATCTCCACAAGAATACAATTTCGGATGTCTCTGAGGTTTCAGGTGAATAGTGGCAGTGAGAAGTTCAGACATATCTCTGAGATTTCAGGTGAGAATTACAGTGAAGCAGTTTAGATTACTTTTGAGATTTGAATGACTAGTTCAGGAGGAAATTTCGGTGTCACACAGTTTGGTGAAGGCTATAGTTCAGATGTCTTTGAAGTGCGAATAGGATCACAATCAAGAGGAGTTCGGATCTATTTGAATTCAGTGACAGTGTAGAGACAAGTTTGGATAGGTGATGAAGGAATACCAAAGAAGTTTAAGGGTTAACCACATGAACAACAATTCGGATTTCAGAGGGAAAGTCTCGGTGTCACAGTAGAAGATCATAGATCGGACAAGGGTATAATGATACCACAGTTTGGTGCTATGTATAAGCTACAATTCAATGCTTTGATTCGGTTTAAGATCCCTCACAGTTTCGATGCAATCCTTTGTTTTTGGTGTCATTACAATAAGATGATCTTGATGATAATGATTAGATCCTAGTGGTGGCAGTGCTTTAGTGCTAAGAAGATCGAAAGGGAAGATGAGTCGAGAAGAGGAAAAGAGCAGAAGACAGTTAAGAGAACTTGTGTCTTGGTCTTGGAGTGGCAACTAGGTCAAGGGTCTTGGTCTTGGCATTCGTTGATTGGAATCTCTATAAGAAGAATTTGTGTGGGCATAGAGAGCTTTCTTCAACTTGCACACATGTGTCCTTCGATCTTGTACTTCTAATCCCTGAGGTTGTTCTACGTAGACTTCCTGCTTAAGCGAACCATGTAGGAAAGAAGTCTTAATGGCCATTTGGTGTAGGCTCCATCCTTGAGAGGCAGTGAGAGCAATAATAGATCAGATAGTTGTATATCGGGCAACTGGTGCAAATATCTCGTCATAATCTACTCCTTCATTTTGAGAGAAGCCTTGAGCAACGAACCTAGATATTTTTCAGCACTCCCATCAGCTCCATGTTTAATTTTGTATAGCCATTTTGAGGTGACCATAGACTTGTCCTTTGGTCTAGGCACCACATCCCAGACATCATTATTCATGATAGATTCATATTCCTCATTCATCTCATCCTTCCAGACTTGGTGTTTTACGGCTTCTTCGAATGTACATGGCTCAAATTAAACAATAGTACTCGTAGAAACTAAGTACCCTTGATACCTGTTCGACTTTTTGCTTTCACGGAATGCCCCTCTTGGAGCAATATGTCTCTCAACATCTTCGAGAGTATCTTTGAGCCACAAAGGTCTTTTCCTCGAGGTAGAGGGATCACTAGGTGGTGGATCAATGGGATCCATCAAGCTTTCAACATTAGACATAGGGTCATCTGAAGGAGGTTCACCTTGTTTTTCTGCAGCATCATCATTATTATCCTTCCTTGGAATGGGGAGATGTCGGGCCTTCCCAAGGGCAGTATCCTCATCGAAGGTGACATCATGGCTAAATTCCATATCTCTTTGTCCAAGCACATAGATTCTATATGCCTTTGGATTTTCACTGTAGCCAACAAATATACCTTTCTTCATAGATGCTTCCAACTAGTTTGTTTTCTCTTTATGCGTATGAAAATACACGGGACAATCAAATATTCTAAAATGAGAAACATCATGTTTCTTACGAGTGAAAAGTTCTTCGGGTGTCTTGATATCTAGTGCTTGATGCAAACTCCTATTTTGAACATACACGACAGTGTTCGCAACTTCTCCCCATAAGGACTTTGGTACCTTAATCGTGGAGCATAGCACGAGTGGCTTCCATGATTGTTTGATTCTTGTTTTCAGCAACACCATTTTGCTCAGGAGTGTATGGAACGAGTGTCTCCCTCTTAATGCCGACCTCTTTGCAAAAGACATTGAATTCATTTGATTCATATTTAGTTCCATTGTCGGTCCTGAATATCTTGATCTTCTTCTCTATTTGATTTTCCACCAAGGCTTTGAAAGAACAAAACCATTTGAACACTTCATCCTTCTTCTTCAAGAAATAGATCTGCATTTTGCGAGAGAAGTCATCCACAAAAATTGCATAGTATAAGTGTCCTCCTAATGATGTACGAGAAACATACCAGATAGATTAGAATGGACCAATTGAAGAATGTCAGTAGTTTGACTTTCACTTGAAGGGAATCGTCCCCTTGTAAGTTTCCCAACTGTACAACCCTAACAAATTCCTTCATGGTTTATGTTGAACTCAGGCATACATATGACCATGTTCCTTACCCCAGGGAAGGCTTTATGATGAAGGTGAGCAAATCTTTGGTGCCATAATTCAATTTGAAGAGAAGTATCGCAAGTCAAGGCTCCCAAAGGACTTCCTCCAACTTGATAGAGACCTTCAACCCTAAATCCAAGTGAAAGCATATTTAGTGTTTCTGTAATGTCCCTTCCTAAATTATTTTCAAGCGGGATTTATTTCTACATTTGGTGGCCAATTTTGGTGAAGATGGGGCCCATTTTATTTTTGATAGAAGACTTAGGAGTTAGAGGCAAGTTAATTTTATATTATTTTGTTTTGTTAATGATATGTGGGGACCACCCACATAAGAAATACACACTCCCTAAGTCAATGATTCGAAATGCATGAGAGGGAAGAAAAGGCGGGAAGAAAGGCTCCACGAAAGTTATAAAAGGGAGGCAGCACACTTCATTTGACATTCTTGGCTTATCGAATTTGATTTTATTGCTCTAGCTATTTAGTTGGGTCACTTGCTGTTTAGCAAGAGTTTTCTCCACGAGGGACTACGAGTGCCACCCTATAGAGCTTCATCCATTATCACCCGGAGGAGATTTGTAGAGAGATTTCTAGCATTTGTATTTAGTTCACCCAACAGTGCGTATTTCTGTAGGACGTAGTAGTGTATCTAGTGTGGCCATTGCAACATTCTTTTGGAGGGCTATTGCCGAGAGAAATTAGGAGAAGAAGGCTCAATAGATTTGTTGGCTATTGGGTGAGTTTGAAGGCTGGAAGTGGCAGCAATATTCAGGAATGATTTTGCATACTCTGTGGTCAGTGCAGAAGATAGAAACTGGTTATATGTGGGAGATAAAGTTTCAACAATTTGGGTTATTGCTTGCCGGGAGAAATAAGGGAAATATTGGTGGAGTTGATTGCTACATTTTAGGAGTGTCTGGGGAGGATTTTGCTAGTGTATTGGCAGGCAGTGTGCTTCAACAGATTTGGAGAGTGTCGGGCCTTTTGGGGGTCGATTTTAGAAGGTCAAAACCATGCCAAACCATTTTTGGGTTTTTGACAAGGACCCCATATATAAATTTGTAGAATTTTATGAGCACCGGAGGTGGGGTTTTCAGCCGTATCTTTGCAACAGACAATGCATAATTGCTGGGGACTGCGTAATGGCTTTTTGGGGGTCGATTTGGAAGGTCAAAACATGCCAAACCATTTCTAGGTTTTTCTGGGTTTTAGACAAGGATCTCAAAAATAAATTTGCATAATTTTTTGAGCACTAGAGGTGGGGTTTCCGTCATATCTTTGCAGCAAATAATGCATATTTGCTAGGGCAACGCAGAGCAGCAGTATGACAGTTTCTGGGTTATCATTACTTCACATGGGCATTGCTTCGCTTGCCAAAAAATGTAGGCCCAAGTGTATTCCTTCCATATATTTGTACTTTTGCAACAGTTATAATAAAATGGCTCAACTGCTTCCATATTTCTAATTGTTTTGTGTGTTTACTAAATTGTTTTAAAATTTTCTATGGTGTAAATTTGCTATTTGCTTGCATATCATCATTTTTCCTTTTTTGGAACATTATAGTGGCATCAAAGCCATAATCTTGGCTCAGCCTGTGGGAAGCCCTTCATTCTATGACAAGACCAGGATAAAAAGCTAACAAATCATGGGATCCAAAGAAAGATTAGAATCAAACAACATGGCAGTAACCTTGAATGAGGTGATTAGGATGCAACAAATGATGATTGATGTGGGGGGAAAGTTGATTCATTTCGCAATTGGGAATCAAGACCATTCTCAATTATACAACAAATCCACAGTGCCCAAAATTATGGGTAATGCATCAAGGTGGCAAGACATGATTACAATTGATGTGGAGTTATTGGAAGCAAATTGGAGGGCATAACAATCGTTGGGTCATGACATTAAGGCGTCCTACTCTTTTTGGGCGTTCTATGAACTAAGAGGTATGCACAAACCAATGGGTTTCAGTGGAATTATGCTGGGATGATGGAGAGGATTAAGGAAGATGAGGGAGTAGTTCAAGGGGCCATGGTTGGCAAGGAGACAGTTGATCATGCACTCATTGATGAGATGTCATTCTGTTGTTGAGGTATCCATTGATGAGGTATCCCTAGTTGTGAGCTTCTTAGGTGATAGTAGCACACCACTTGTTGATGAGGTGTCGGGAGACATCCCCACTGTTGATGAGGAGCCAATAGGTACAGAGGCATCCAGATCTATGACAGAGTTGTCGGACGACAGTCACCTATAGATGACTGGTGAGCATGTCTTACATGTTGGGTTGTCTATGGAGGAGCAGTTAGAGGCTCGTGTAGAGTCCATGATGGATGAGGATGTGCAACCATTCTTTGGGCTAACCATTGATGAGGGGCAACATAGAGACTACACATTAGGATTTCAACACAGTTCACTTAAGAGGCACAATGATGGGATCTACAACGTTGTTAGCCCACCCTTATGCATTGGGTTGAGGGAGGTAGAGTTGTCTAGACATACTAGAGGGGATGACCAGGTTAGCAACACTATTGGGTCACCTTTGCCCTTTGGAGAGAGGGAGATGGAGCTACCTAGTAAGATCTCATGTTTTGACCTAGACAACGAGATGAGATGATTCGAAGTTGCACAAGGTGCAACATTCGGATGCCAAGGTTGTTCTATGTGCGGCAGTTTGTGCATTCGATCCCTCTCTTGGGGTTGGATAGCGAGAGATTCTGAGTTGGTACTTGGTGGAGTGAACTGGACTCATGGAGATGGTCATAGTCTGGAGTAAGGCTCAGTGGGAGCTCTTAGACACCGAGGGCATTGGAGGCCCAGGTTGGCATTGGGATCCAGGTGGAGCTCCCTATCTGATATCAGACATGTGGTATGGCTATGGCATTGATGAGGTAGTCGACCCAGTGACTGAACACATACATTCCCTAGGGGAATTACAGTCAACATTAGTTGACAACCAGTTTGTGAGCAGGGGCCATGGATTGTATTGGCATGTTGGTTGCACATGGGGTCACAAGATGATTAGCATTCTCTGGCAGGAGCTGGTTGGAGGACGTGGCATGGGTACGCCACTAGAGCAAATATTATATGGAGACGATGTTCTCCCATTGAGGTTTAGGACTCAAGGGTCACAGAGGATTGTCGCAACAAAGATATCCCCCCTAGTAGGAGTGGAGTTAGGGTGCTTAGGTCTACCAGGATGGACAAGGGGACAGGAAGCGTGTCATAGTGGGGTCACTAGCAGAGTGGCAGACACTTTGGCACATGTAGGATACCATATGTTACAGGGTGGTATAACAGTAGGCAGTGTTACACAAGATTGCACAGAGTTAGGTCGTAGCGTCCAATGTTATATAGATGGATGTGGCTTGATGCATACAGACCCAATTCTAGGCCATATCACCCAGTGGTGGATCAGCTGGGGGTTCATAGGCGGAAACATGGGGGATCACCGAAGCCCTCACCATAGGACGAGGCAGATTGTTGCTTAGGATTGGGCCTAGCCATGGAGTGATAGGCGTTGGCACTATTGAGTCGCTTTGGCAAGATTGGCCTAGCCTCGATCATCACTAGGTTATGGCCGAGATTTATGGGAGAGGAGGCTCTGGTACGAGCATGCTAGGTAGTCAGTCATGACTAGAGTGTCATGATGTCAGTAGGATAAGCTCCTTTTACGAAGGGCAGGGGATTCTGGCATTACAGGGTTGAACAGTTCAGCTACCCATAGAGGTGAGCTGGTTTCTACAGGGGAGGGTCATTCAAACCTTCCATTTCGTTTTAGTGATTTGTTGATGTTGTGGGGAACTTCACCGGTGTGGCAGGGTGATCGATAGGAGGAGGTTAGGGGAGGCCCGTGTAGACGAAGTTTCAATTCCATCAGGATTGGATTGCATCTTCAAGAGTTTCCTCCTGTAGTGCATGATATGGAGTACTCAGTAGGCAAATTTCATGGGGAGTTGGGTAGAGTCCTACATTATCGTGATGCTCTACTTATTGCTAGTATGCAGAGGGCTTCTGGTAGTTGCATTTGGTTGGATAGTGAGTGGAGCAAGGGGTGCTTCACATTGATTAGGATGGCTTGGGATCTTGGTATCGAGGGTTTCCTTCATGTTGGGATAGTGCTGAGATTGGGGATGACTCAATGGTACATTTGGGACCCTTGTATTATTGGTGGTTACAATGGTGATAAAAAATTAGAGAGGGCACTTGTTCAGGCATTGCTTGAGGAAACACAATTTTTGGCGGGGAGGACTGTAATGTCCCTTCCTAAATTATTTTGGAACATGATTTATTTCTACATTTTGGGGGCCAAATTTGGTGAAGATGGGGCCCATTTTATTTTTGATAGAAGACTTAAGAGTTAAAGGCAAGTTAATTTTATATTGTTTTGTTTTGTTAATGGTATGTGGGGACCACCCACGTAAGAAATACGCACTCCCTAAGCCAATGATTTGAAATGCATGAGAGGGAAGAAAAGGCGGGAAGAAAGGCTCCACGAAACTTATAAAAGGAAGGCAACACACTTAATTTGGTATTATTGGCTTATCGAATTTGATTTTGCTGCTTGAGCTGTTTAGCAAGAGTTTCTAAGTGGAGAACTCACCCTTTCTTCAGGGGACTTCGAGTGTCACCCTATAGAGGTTTATCCATTATCATTTGAAGGATATTTGTAGAGAGATTTCCAGCATTTGTATTCAGTGCAGCCCAACAGTGCGTATTTTTGGAGGACGCAGTAGTGCATCTAGTGTGGCCATTGCAGCATTCTTTTGGAGGGCTATTGCTGGGACAAATTAGGAGAAGAAGGCTCAATAGATTTGTTGGTTATTGGGTGAGTTTGAGGGCTGGAAGTGGCAGCAATATTTAGGAATGATTTTGCAGACTCTATGGCCAGCGCAGAAGAGAGAAACTGGGCATACGTGGGAGATAGAGTTTCAGTCATTGGGGCTCTTGCTTGACGGGAGAAATAAGGGAAGTATTGGTGGAGTTGATTGCTACATTTCAGGAGTGTTTGGGGAGGATTTTGTTGGTGTATTAACAGACAGTGTGCTTCAACAAATTTGGAGGGCATAGGGCCTTTTGGGGGTCGATTTTGGAAGGTCAAAACCATGCCAAACCATTTTTGAGTTTTTTTTGAGTTTTTGACAAGGACCTCAGATATAAATTTTGCAGAATTTTCTGAGCACCAAAGGTGGGGTTTTCAGCCATATCTTTGCTGCAGACAATGTAAAATTGCTTGGGACTGCATAATGTCTTTTTGGGGGTCATTTTTGGAAGGTCAATACCAGGCCAAACCATTTCTGGTTTTTTCTGGGTTTTTTACAAAGACCACAAAAATAAATTTGCAGAATTTTTTGAGCACTGGAGGTGGGGTTTTCAGCCATATCTTTGCAGTAGACAATGCATATTTGCTGGGGCAGCGCAGAGCAATAGTTGGACAATTTCTGCGTTATCATTGCTTCACCTGGGCATTGCTCCGCTTGCTAAAAGAGGCAAGCCAATGTGTATTCCTTCCATATATTTGTGCTCTTGCACTAGTTATAATAAAATGGCTCAGTTGCTTCCATATTTCTGATTGTTTTGGGTGTTTACTAAATTGTTTTAAAATTTTATGTGGTGTAAATTTGCTATTTGCTTGGATATCACTATTTTTCCTATTTTGGAACATTACAGGTTCTTTGCCAAATACGTAGCTTTCCATCAATAAATGCTACATTGAAGCCCTTATCTTCCATCGCAGAAATAGACAACAGGTTCTTCAACTTGGGCACATACAACACTTCTAGTACATGAATGATTTGACCTTGATTCAAATGAAGAGGCGACAATACCTATTCCTTTCATGTGATAGGTGGCATTATCTCCAAGTATGATTTCCAAATTAGTCTTCTTTTCAACCAAATTTGAGAGGGCCTCCTTGTACCCAGTGAAGTGCCTTGAGGCTCCACTATCAATCAACCAATGGTCCAAAGTATTCAGATGAGAGGCAGTGGATAAAGCGGAAATAAGATAAAATTCTTTTTATTTTCCTACTACATTACTTTCCTCATACCTAGAACTTCTCGTCCTTTTGGGAGGTCGACCATTTCCATCTCAAGAAGCGGGAGCATTCCTCTTTCCTTTAGTGTTGAACTTCTTGTTCCTTTGATTGCCATTGCCTTTGTAGTTGTTGTTGTCGTCATCCCTTGGAGTATCTTTCTTGCGAGGACACTCTCTAGCATAATGGCCAAACCTGTTGCAATTGTAGCGCCTTCCTTTTCTTCCTTCTTTGAATCCTTTCTTGGATCCTTGACCCTGTTTTCTTGGACCAACATTATTCTTCCTCTTAGCAGAAGTGGATAAGGCAGTGGGATCATTTCCATTTGAAGGCTTGTCTCTCTCCATCATCTTCGTCTCTTCTTGAGTGCATATAGCCAATAATCCATTGAAACTAGGAATCTTGTCATTGTTGAGAATGGTGGTGTTAAACACATCCCAAGCTCTTGTAAGACCTCCGAGAGCGACGAGAGTGAGCTCCCTGTCAACAACAACTTCTCCAATAGATAGAAGGTCATTCTTGATTTCTGTAATCCTCATGAAGTAGGATTGGATATGTTGGAAAATGAAAGATATTATATTAGGGTTTGATTCTCTGATCTTGATAATTACTTGTGAGTGTGTTCGCTTCTTTTACTTCTTTATTATCTTATCTTTCATCAAACAATTATATATACATGAAGATCACAAAACAAGAGACACAAGATATAAGCACACGCCAGGGCAAAACCCCCTTCGAGGGGAAAACCCAGTGAAAGTATTTCTTCCTTTCAATAGTATTATTTGAGACTCTTCACCTTAGACCAAGACGAAACTTTCCCTCCACACCATGTCAGCCTCCAAGATCTTCGACCCTTTCCAGCAAATTCGATTATGTAGCAGATCCCAATAACATGCAGCTTCCGACAACAACAAAAACGTAGGAGACTTCGATCTCCTAAACTAGATCACGAAACAAAGAGAGAGAGGCACCAAAAGTTTGATTTTCCTCATCTCTAGAGACTCCACCAATCTCACACTTCTTTCCTGCTTCCGACGGAAGACTTCGCATCCCCAGTTCTTCCCAACACTTCCCAGAAGATATCGAATTGCTTGAGAGAGTGGGTGCTCCAAATGACTTCGACTTCCTTTGATATATAGCCTTCTTGTGGCTCAAATGAGGGTTTTTAGGCCGACATGATGTGGAGGACACATAATTCATATCTTGCCTGATACAAAACCTTTTTAGATGATCTGAAAGCCCAAGAAGGGTCTCTTCGAATGTACAATGACTCTATAAACTCAATATTAACCCTAGGAATCCACAATGGGGACTTTGACTAATATAATGATGAACCAAGGACGGAACACATTCTTTAATAAGTCATTGTTACAATAATAAAAATTCTTTTCTTTATTATTTTGACAAGTACATTATTGAAGACCGAACATAGTTACTTTTTCCAACATTCCCTCTTAACTCGGAAAATATTAATAATGTATAAATACAATGGAAGATCACAAACTATATGAAAACATGAAGAACCTTTAGGCACCACAATGCCATGGACTAGATTCTTGACCAGGGAAATCTATCTAGCCAATCACTCAACAATTGAGGCACTGCAATGCCATGGACTAGATTCTTGATCAAGGCAATCTATCCAACCAGTCACTCAACAATTTAGGCATCATAATGCCATGGACTAGATTCTTGACCAGGGCAAACTATCTAGGTGGGGCTAAGGTGGACTCAAGCTTTCAGCCCCTCTCAGTACGATTAGGCTTACTTGCTAACCACAAGCGTAAACATACAGGTGTGTATCGAAAACCGAGCTCAATAAACAACAACACCTTTTCAATTCCAGGATTCCTGACATCAACACATAGTGTCGGCCTGATGTCTCCCCAAGCAATGCTTTATTCGCAAAGCATCAACAAATCTCTTCCATTCCTTTATCATCAATACAATCACCAATATCTACCAAACCCAACAGGTTCCTTAGATATTCACATTTCTTATTAGGAAAAGCCTTTGTTAGAATGTCTGCTACTTGTTCATCTGTCAGAACATATTCTAGCTTCACGATCCCATCCTGCACCAAGTTCCTAATAAAGTGCAACTTGTTATTGAGATCTCCAGACATCTTGATACAACTTTGATTATCACAGTTAATCACAGTAGGACCTAGAGACTTTTTAAACAAGTCTGTTAGAAGCTTCCTTAAGCAAACAACCTCTTTTCCTACTTCACATGTAGCCACATATTTTGCCTTGGCACTACTGAATGCAACGGGACGTTGCTTCCTACTCATCCATGAGATCATAACAACTCCCAGACTAAAGCATCGCCCGGTAGTGCTCCTTCCATCGGTCTCACTACCACCCTAATCAGAGTCTGTGAAGACAATTAGCTTGACTTCCTTACTATCATTCTTTAGTCATTGATGTATAGTGCCACGAAGATACCTCAATATATGTTTGGTAGCTATCCAGTGATCACGACGAGGTTCCAATTGAAATTGACTAAGAATGTTCATTGCAAACATATATCTAGCCTAATATTTACCAGATACATCAGGGAACCCACCAACTGATGATATGAGGTAGGATCCACAAGACTCGAGTTGGAGCTCCTCAACTTCTTGAGATTGGTGATCATAGGAGTAATCATCGGCTTG
Organism: Pinus taeda; assembly: GCA_000404065.3. NCBI lineage: Eukaryota > Viridiplantae > Streptophyta > Pinopsida > Pinales > Pinaceae > Pinus > Pinus taeda. Next base: position 166,938 of record APFE031756382.1, on the reverse strand, counting down.
GATTCCATCATCTCAAATTTTTGCAATAACTTGATGATGTACTTTCCTTGCCCCAAATAGATCTCCCTAGGTCTCTGCCATACTTCTAGACCTAAGTAGTAATGCATCAGTCCCAGATCTTTCAATGTCAAATTCAACTCCCAACATCTTCTTGCATTCTTGAATTCTTTGTTCTACACCGGTGATGAATAGATTATCCAGATATAGTAGAATAATGTCTGGCTCATTATTCACGACCTTGATATACATATTCGGATCAACAGTACTTTTTACGAACCTAATCCTAAGAAGATATGCATCCATTCTTGCATACCATGCCCTTGGTGCTTGCTTCAAGCCTTATAGAGCCTTCTTGAGTCTGGAAACATGAGAGTCCCTGCTATTCACTTTAAATCCTTCAGGTTGTTCGATGTACACTGTTGAAAATAGCAACAAGAAATGCTAAAAATAGCATTTCAGGATATACTCCAACTCTGTTGGAAATAGCAAAAGATAGAAATGCTAAAAATAACTTTGCTATAAATAGCATTTCAGGATAGATTCCAATTTTAATTAGTCCCTGAATTAAAATTGAGAATTAAAATTCGAATTTGGTCTTAGTAGCTGTTTGAAAAATAAGTAATGAATTCAACTTGAGTTAATTAGTTGGAGAAAATCAAACATGAAGTCTATGTGAAGACATGCAACAATTATCCCTTTGATTGATGAAGTTATCCCTTTGATTGAGGAATTTTCCTATAAAGGAAACTCATCCATACAGAAGGAATTGTCTCTTTCAGGATTGCGCAGTTATTTTAGAGGTCAGTGTTGTGTGTGAGGTGAGAATCACACAGGTTGCAACTAGAGGACCCAGGATGAACTGCGTAAGGAAATAGGAGGCTTGGAGGATTGAAGGAAGGCACAGGTGTTGTCTATTCTGTCTATGAGCAGCAGTGAGGGATTGTACTGAGAGCTGGATAGCTTGTGAGCTAAAGCTTTGTGTAATCCTAAGATATTTCCACTTGTATGATAATACAGACATCGGGGTTTTTCGCTGAGGCTTTCCCCAGAGTATTCTTCTATGTTTCATGTGTATGATTTCTTCCTCTCTGTTATATGTGTTTTGATTGATCTTGGTCAAATTGTTTAAGCTTCCGCAAAGTTTGATATTAGAAGTAGATCAAGTATTTTGCTTTAGTACATTGCATTATCAAGTGATCTACAGTGAGAATTTCTACATGGTATTGGAGCAAAGGTGATCGAAGTAGTGAACAGTATACGAAGAAGAGAATTCGAAGTAAAAAAGAAAAATTGGGCTGCGAGTTTTTAGAGTAGATCTGAAAATTTTGTGCAAAATTTTCAAAAAAAAAATAGCAGATCTGGATTCCCTGCAGAAAAAGACCCAGATTCAAAAAAAAAAAAATCTGCTGAATCAGAGTTCGGAGTAGGGAGATATCGTTGGTTTAAAATCAACTCTTTTTTCCAGAAAATTTCGTGACGACAGGAAAGATGAAACAGATTGGTGTGCTAGCCAAGAACCTGTATGCTCTTGAGGTTCAAGATGCATGCAAAGCCTTGAGGAGCAAGGCAAAGGTTAGAGACTTTGTGTTTGAGGGGAGAGTACATTACCTCTCAACGTGCAACGCCAGAAGAAGTCTGAGACAATTGTGGAGGAGCCACAATTGGTGAAGCAACTTCAGAAGGTTGTGGAGCAACCACGACTGGAGAAGCAAAGAGGAGACTGAGTGGAGGCATCCACTCATGCAGAGACCTCCAGTAGGGGGAAATTTTGAGCCAAGTGGACAGATGGATCACATGCAGCCATACCTCTAGGTGTGAGGTGGGGTGATGTGAAGTGGTAGTCCCAAGAAGGCAGAAATAGGGGTAGGATCCTTGAGGTACCTAGCCTCTTTGATTAGACCTTGCTACGGGAGCCTCGACGAGGAGTAGTAGGACCGGCTAAGTGGGTAGAGACAGATGCCTATGGAGCGACAGAGGAAGCTTCAACATCAGAGGAAGTTTCTAGCCCAACAGGGAGGTCACTTGGGAGAGTAGTTACTTACTTCTTGGTAACTGAGTTGTAGTGCAACAGTGGGCAACACGATGCAACATGATGAGAGGAGATGCAATGTGGATGCAGTGCTGGGAGACAGGACCAGCAACAACATGGATGCAACAGGAGGAATCAGTGTGATTGATGCAGTGAGAGATCAAAGTGACAGAGGCTAGAGCAGTCAGATACTGAATGGCACAGAGGTGCAGATTTTTCAATCGACAGAGGCAATAACAGTTAGAGACTTTGATGACAAAGGGCATCATTCTGATTCAGGTTGGATATTTTTTGTTTCTGGAGTTGCTGGAGCAACAACACTTTAGAGAAGTGTTGCATACAGAACATTCCAAAGGTTCAGGATCGGGTTCCAGTGGAATGCCTTTCTTGTTGAGAGGGAGTATTGAAAATAGCAACAAGAAATGCTAAAAATAGAAATGCTAAAAATAGCATTTCTATAAATAGCATTTCAGGATATACTCCAACGTTGTTGGAAATAACAAAAAATAGAAATGCTAAAAATATCATTGCTATAAATAGCATTTCATGATAGATTCCAATTTTAATTAGTCCTTGAATTAAAATTCGAATTTGGTCTCAGCAGCTGTTTGAAAATAATTAATTAATTCATCTTGAGTTAATTAGTTGGAGAAAATCAAACATGAAGTCTATGTGAAGACATGCAACAATTATCCCTTTGATTGAGGAAGTTATCCCTTAATTAAGGAGATAAGAATGAGTTGTAATTAGTTAGCTCAGTTAACTGAGTTAAGTCCAGTTAAATTAGTTCTAAACAGTTGGAGGAACTAACTGTGAGTTCAGTTAGTTAATGCATGCATGGATGCAACTAGTGTTTTCCAGATAACTGAATATTCTCTCATAAATAACTCATGCATGTCAGTTCAGAGAAAGACATAGTTGAGATTAAAGGAAGGGACAATGTACAATCAGTTGGAGGAATTTTCCTATAAAGGAAACTCATCCATACAGAAGGAATTATTTCCTTCAGGATTGCGCAGTTAGTTCAGAGGTCAATGTTGTGTGTGAGGTGAGAATCACACAGGTTGCAGCTAGAGGACCCAGGAGAAATTGCCCAAGGAAATAGGAGGCTTGGAGGACTGATGGATGGCACAGGTGTTGTCTATTTTGTCTATGAGCAGCAGTGAGGGATTGTACTGAGAGCTGGATAGCTTTTGAGCTAAAGCTTTGCGTAATCCTGAGATATTTCCACTTGTATGATAATACAGATATCGAGGTTTTTAGCTGAGGCTTTCCCCAGAGTATTCTTCTGTGTTTCATGTGTATGATTTCTTCTTCTTTGTTATATATGTTCCGATTGATCTTGCTCAAATTGGTTAAGCTTCCGCAAAGTTTGATAGTAGAAATAGATCAAGTATTTTGCTTTATTACATTGCACTATCAAGTGATCTACAAATCTTTCATGTCAAATTTAGCTCCCAACGTCTTCTTGCTTTCTTGAATTCTTCGTTCGACACCGGTGATGAATAGATTATCCACATATTTGATTCTCATCAAATATGACATCCCTTCATACTTCAATTTATCTTCCCTCCTTTATGTAGATTATATAAGCTTTTGAGGAAAGACTATAACCAACGAATATTCACTTGATGCTTGTCGAGTCCAACTTCTTTCGCTTGTCCTTTGGAACATGGACATATGCTGGACTTCCAAATATGCGGAAATGATTCACACTCGACTTCTTTCCTGTGAATACTTCTTTGGGTGTAGTATTATCAAGACTCTTATGAGGACTTTTATTTTGAACGTACATGACAGTCATCGCTGCTTCACCCCATAAGAACTTTAGTAAATCTTAATCAAGGAGCATAGTTCTAATACCTTCTTGAATTGACCTATTCTTTGTTTTGGTCAATCCATTTTGTTCGGGATAGTAGGGAACAATGAGCTCCCTCTTAATCCCTGCATCCTTACAATATGCAATTAACTCTTTAGAGGTGTATTCCCCACCATTGTCAGACCTTAGAGTCTTTATCTTCTTTTCGGTTAGGGTTTCTACCTCGGCCCTAAACTCCTTGAACTTGTCAAATACTTCATCAATGAATGTTACATAGTAGAGATGACCTCCAAGTGTCTTGTCAGACATGGGCTCGCACACATTGGAATGGATGTGATCTAATATTTCTTTAGGTCTAGATTCACTATGAGGAAATGGTTTTCTAGTATGCTTCCCTAAAGAACATCCTTTGCATACACCTTCATGGTCTAGCTTCATATCAAGAATGCCGTTAACCAATTGACTAAGAGTAGGGATGACCCTTTAATGAAGATGGCCATACCTTCGATGCCATAGTTTAATGGGACTTATTTCCATATGAATAAGAGCTTGAGGAGATGGAGTGATAACCCGATAGAGACTTCCTTCACGAACTCCAATAACCCTAGCTTTGTCAATATTATAGTTCTTTCCCCAAACCAATACCTTTCCATCAAAAAAGCAATTCTTGCCTCTTTATCTTCTAAACAAAAAATAAAAAGTAAATTATTTTTCAAACCCAGAACATAGAGAATGTTGTCAAGATGCAGCTTCGATCCATTGTCCAGCTTTAATAATGTAGATCCCAGGCCTCTAACAACATAGCTTTTGTTGTCACTGAATTCCACTGCATGGGAGGATGACTCCTTTGATAATGTGTGAGGTTGCCTACTTTCACCTGTCATATGTCTCGATGCTCCACTATCAATGATCCATGCGTTATCATTAGTAAGAGATCCTGTAAGGGCAACCAAGAATCCATGACTCATGACTTGGTTGAATAGGTAGTAGATGATCTTCTTGATCCATCTTTCAGCAGAGTTGAAATCCAATCTTATGTAGTTCACCATAGAGGGAGAATCCATGCAACAAAGTGATCTTCGAGATATTCGACTTCTCTTGACCTTAGCTCTGATACCATGTTGGAAAATCAAAGATATTATATCAGGGTTTGATTCTCCGATCTTGATAATTACTTATGAGTGCGTTGACTTCTTTTACTTCTTTATTATCTTATCTTTCATCAAGCAATTATACATACATGAAGATCACAAAACAAGAGTGTTATGTAAAAAAATTAGTTAACTTAGGTTTATTATTTAATTTTAATTTTAATTAGACGAAAGGGCACGATCATAAGATCATGCCCTTTCCGAAAGGGTGCCCATGGCGGTATATAAGCCAGGCAACCCATTGTAAATCATCATCATCTGTAATTTTCATCTTATTAATAAAATATTTATATATAAATTTCTGCGCATCTTAAGTTCTCTGCTCCATCTGGTATCAGAGCAAGTTCGGTTCTCCGACTGTACATCCGCTGACCCCGCTATTCACTGCATAGACCGTATCGCTCCGCTGCTCCTGTCCGCTGGCCATCCGCACGTAATCATCACTGTTCTGTTGCCCGTCGTTTCACTGCGTTGTATCGTGCCCATAGCACGTTCCGTCGCTGCCCACCGTAGCTTTCTCACCCACGCTGTTCGAACATCGCAGTCCGCACTCTTCTGCACACCCCATTCATTCCTGTCCCCGCTAACATCCTTCGCACTAGTCCGCTGCTCTGTCCGCTTCCGCATATCCCATTTCCACTGCACATAATCTCCAATCCATCGATCCGTAGCTATTAGCACTGTCCACACCTATTCTGCCTACTGCTAACCACCGTGCGACTACATTCCACCGTTCCTATGCAAACCCCGACCCTGCTCAACCGCCTGTCAGTTTTCACCCTGCCCCCGAAAGACCCCGTCGCATTGCCGTTCTCCCAGCCGCACCACTGTTCCAATTCCTTCCGTTCACGATTTAAAAAAAAAAAAAAAACGTCTGTTAAAAAAATTGCGGTGATATTCGATATATTTCTGAATAGTCAAAGGGTTCAGTCAATCGACGTGACTGTTCAGAAGTTTATGATATATAAAAAAAAATAATTATAACGTGATTATAATTATAACGTGATTTAGTTATATATATCATATTTTAATTATATATATTATATATATAATTTAATTAAAAGTTATATAATTTATAACTTTATATATATATATATATATATATATATATATATAATATATATATATAATAATTAATAATTATAAATTATTATTATTATAATTAAAAAAATTATTATTAATTAAATTAAATTATTAAATTAATTTAATTTAATTTAAAAAATTATTAATTAAATTAAAATTATTAAATTAATTTAATTTAATTTAATAACAATTTTTTTTTTATTAATTAAATTAAATTATTAAATTAATTTAATTTAATTAAAAAAATAAAAAAAAATAAAAAACTTGCGCTGACAGATAAATACACGCCCCTGCAAACCCGCTCAATGTCGACAATGACAATGGCGGATTTCCAGAAAAAATTGGTTGACGCAAAGCATAAGATAAATAACAACCACGACGAGGTCAATAAAAGGCTTGGGGTGCAAGTGGACAAAATAAAAGATCTTCAAGATACGACAAATCGAATAGAGATAAAGATGGAAAATTACCATGTTCAGACAGAAGCAGGGATCAGAGAGGTCTTAACAATGCTGAAAAGTTTGTGTAAAAGGTCGAATTGTACACCCGAACAACTACTAAAAGAAGATGAAGGGAATCAAGAACACATCTCGTCAGATTCAACTAAGTCCACAGATTCTCATGACAAAGTTGAATCCCCAAAAAAATCAGCGACACCACACCAAGAAGCGAGTAACACAGCGTTTACAAACAAGAAACTCTGGGATAACTTTACCAGTCAACACCCTTTTTTCGCTCAACCAGTAGCAACATACCAGCGAAGGGCAAAAGTCGAGATGCCTAAATTTGATGGAAACGAAAAAAACAATGTTGCATGGATAAATAAAGCAGAAGAATACTTTGAGATATATGACATCAATGACGATGACGAAAAGCTCAGGCATGCATCCATGAAAATGGAAGGAGAAGCATACAACTGGTATATGTGGTGGAAAAAAACAACACACGTCATTAGCTGGAGAAAATTTAAAGATGCATTCTTCAAAAGATTCCAAGGTGTAAAGGAAGAAGAATTCTTTTCAAAACTCATCAAATTACGACAAAAAGGAAGTGTGGATGAATACACTCAAGAATGGGAGACCTTAGTAACACGAGTACCTGGGTTATCAGAATCTCGTTTGATTCAATCATACGTTTCAGGACTTAAATCCCATTTACAAGCAGAACTTGAGATGCATGACATTACATCTATAGAAGTAGCAAGACGAAAAGCAAAAACAACGGAAAAGAAATACGAACCAATATTTTGGTCAACAGCGGAAAAAGCTTATGCAAGACGAAGGATACCCCAGTATGTGGACTCAAATAATACAAGATATGTTCCACCACATCGTCGTGAAAATGAAAAATCTAATGTGGAAATGCAAAGGATAAAAGAGGGTAAATGTAAGCGTTGTGGTGAGAAGTGGGATCCCAAACATAGGTGTGTTAAAGGAAAGGAACCAAGGAACCTATATAATTGTGAAGCAACCAATGGTTCAAACAGTGAAGATTCTGATATTGAAGACAGAGAAGATGCCCCAGAATTCTCACCAGAATTAGATGACGGAAGTATTCTGCAAGTGTCATTTTCAGCTATGACAGGTATATCACAACCTTAGACCTAAAATTAAAAGGACACATAAAGAAGAACAACGTGGTGGTTTTCATTGTCTCTGGTAGCAGACACAATTTTCTAGATGCGACTGTGGCCAAGAAACTCAATATCTTTTCATTTCCCTTACCAAACATGAAGGTGATGATAGCTAACGGTAAGAAGATTGAAAAGGTGGGGAAATGCCATAAGGTCAATTTGCAGATTCAAGACTTTAAATTAGAGTCTCCATTCTTCACGGTACCATTAGGAGGAGTAGATGTAGTCTTAGGCATCCAATGGCTACGAACTTTAGGTACTTATGCCGCCAACCATCAAGTACAATTTATAAAATTCAAATGGGGAGGTCAGAAGTACAAACTACATGGGTTCCAAGCACCAGAAAATCATGTTGTGTCATCATCTCAGATGATGAAGCTGAGTCGAAGAAGAGCACCTACTTATGCAGTACAATGTCACCAATTAGAAATGTTATCTGCAAATATGACCAGAGAAGAATCACCAGAGATACAAGATCTGATTCGGAAGTATGAAAAAGTATTTCAAGACCTACCTATGAAGATGCCGCCTAATAGGGAAATTGAGCATACAATAGAAGTCAAGGCAAGATCAGACCCTGTCAACATCAAGCCATACCGATATCCACATCACCAAAAAACGAAACTTGAGATATTAATCCAAGACCTTTTAAAATGTGCGACCTTGATCATCTTAGAATATCTGATCAAGTGGAAGGACTTACCCGAAGAAGACGCTTTCTCGGAGAATGAATCATTCTTCAACAACATCCGTCGTTACTTATGCTTTGAGGACAAAGCATTCTTTCGAGAGGAAGGCAATGTTATGTAAAAAAATTAGTTAACTTAGGTTTATTATTTAATTTTAATTTTAATTAGGCGAAAGGGCACGAACATAAGATCATGCCCTTTCCCAAAGGGTGCCCATGGCGGTATATAAGCCAGGCAACCCATTGTAAATCATCATCATCTGTAATTTTCATCTTATTAATAAAATATTTATATATAAATTTCTGCGCATCTTAAGTTCTCTGCTCCAAAGAGACACAAGATATAGGCACATGCCAAGGCAAAACCCCCTTCGAAGGGAAAACCCAGTCAAAGTAATTCTTCCTTTGAATGGTATTCTTTGTGACTCTTCACCCTAGACCAAGACTAGACTTTTCCTCCACACCATGTCAGCCTCCAAGATCTTTGACCCTTTCCAACAAATTTGACTATGCGGCAGATCGCAACAACATGCATCTTCCAGTAGCAGCAAAATCCTAGGAGACTTTGATCTTCTAAACTAGATCACGAAACGGAGAGAGAGAGGCACCAAAAGATTGATTTTCCTCTTCTCTAGGGACTCCCCCAAACTCACACTTCTTTCCTCCTTTTGGTAGTAGACTTCACATCCCCAGCTTTTCCCAACACTTCCAAGAAGATATCGAATTGCTTGAGAGAGTGAGTGCTCCAAATGACTTCGACTTCCTTCTATATATAGCCTTCTTGTGGGTCGAATGAGGGTCTTTAGGCCGATCTGATCTTCCTTATGCCAACATGATGTGGAGGACACATAATTCATATTCTGCTTGATACAAAACCTTTTTACATGATCCAAAAGCCCAAGAAGGGTCTCTTCAAATGTACAATGACTCTATAAACTCAATATTAATCCTAGGAGTCCACAATGGGGACTTTGACTAATATAATAATGAGCCAAGCATGAAACCCATGCTTTAATAAGTCATTGTTACAATAATAAAAAATAATTTTTTATTCTTTTGACAAGTACATTACATAATGACTCGAGTACATTATTGAAGACCGAACATAGTTAATTTTTCCAATAGGATAGACTCCCCTATATCCATCTTAATGTCCGTCAACTTGTTCTTGAGGAAGAGGATTTGATTTGCATTGTTCACTTTGAACATCCCAACCAGCTTATCATACATCTCCTTAGATCTTCCTAAATCGGAAATATAAGCAACCAAATGCTTTTGAATGGGGTCTATAATAATCTCTTAGCTTTGACCTTGCCTTTCTTGTATTTTGTCTTTGCAGCAGCAAGTGCATTTGAAGGAGGCTCCACCACTCTTCCCTTCACATAGTCCATGGCATCATGCTGTTCCAAGGTCAAGTCCAAAGTCATCTTCCATGCATGATAGTCAGATTTGACCTTGAGCTTATCCTTGAAATTGAAGTAAGATGTAGAAGCCATTGAAGCTAGATCAATAGTCTTGACCAATAAATTTTTACTTAGGGATTGATTTTCTCTCTTTTGGTTGGGCTTTGTCTTCACCTGTGCTCTGATGCCATTTTTAATTTAGATAACAATGGTATGTTCTATGCTTAGCACAATTACTTGATGTTCCTTTAGTAGCCCAGTGACAATTTCCAATTTAGATTTCCAATAGCAATCACATTAACCATTAATCACATTGACAATAAAAGTAGATAGAACATGAAACCAAAATGCAGAAGAGAAGCCAAGACAAGAGGACACCATATTTGGCGGATGCTAGGGAAAAACCCCAATGTGGGGAAAACCATTTGACCAATTCTTCTTATAATTATATCAATGTTCAGCAGAAAGAGGGAGAGTACACAAGGTAAATTGACTTGCAAAATTCAAAGTCAAAACAACCCTGTCAAAATCTGCGGTCAACTGCAACGAAATCAGCGCTAACCAGAAAGTCAAAGATGGTCAACACAGTTGTCAAACTTGCCTCCTTGAGCTCGGTCCACCACATCAAATTCAGCCTTGTTGGTCAAAATCAGCCGAAAACAGTCCAGTCAAATTCTGTCAAAGGAGAAAGAAAACTGTTGTAATTTTCTGCAGTCAAAATTGCAGTCAACCCTGAAGTCAGCGCTGGTCAAACTGCCCAGATTCCCTCGATTTCTGTGCCTAGAAATGCAGCCTAAAACGACAAATAATCCTCCAAAAATTGCAATCAAAGCTGGTCAAAGAACCCTTGGTCAACACTGTTCAAACTTGTCTACTTCCTGAAATTTTAGGCCCTGCAACTCAGCCTAGAAATTCGTTCTTGTTCCACACGTGTGAGAGAGAGAATGCCCAATGTTGTACGAACCAATGAGAGGAGGAGAGAGAATGTGTGAGTATGATGATGCCAAATGAGGTGAAAGGTCAATTGTATTTATACAAGTCATTGAGGGTGAAGAGTTATGTCCATTGGGCTTCATGAGCCTACATGATGATGTGGCTGACCTGAACAATTTGGACACGTGGGCACAAATTCAAAATCACACTTCTGCTTGTCCAAATGACATGTTCTTTACATCAATTTTGGTCCTCTCGAAAAGAGAAATTTAATGCAATCATTATCTCCATCAAATGAGCTGTCCCAATGTCGAATTTGGCGCTAGTTGCCAATTTTAACAATATTGCTAATGCAATATTCCCACTGGAAATTATCACTGTTTCCCCCCCTTCTTAGTGTGGTTTATTCACTGTGAGTTCTTTTGATAACTGTTCTGCATATTGCTATAGGGTGCACTGAAAGGTTTGTTCAATATTCCTCCAGAGTGATCAGTGAGTTTATTGAGTTTTTGAGTGTTTTACAAAGAGTAGTTTCGTCAAACAAGTTGAAAGCATACTGCTGTAAGTGCATTTCTGGTTTTTTGTTCTTAAATAAACATGTGATGCGAAGTTGAAAAGTCATCAAAGTATCTCAAATCAATGATATAACATTCGTATGAAAAGTTAAACCAATAATTTTAAACTACTATTGAGAGCGAACCATGAGATATATTTCAGATTTCTTCAACTAATATAATCATTGTACATACAAGGAAAATGAGGAACTTGTATACGCTCAATTAATGGTCTTCCTTGACAACAGGAGTTGCAACCTAAATCTTCAGCCCAAATACATTAGCATGGCAGCCATATCAACAGTAGAGAGACTGGGATCTTTAGCACAAGTGACTGTAGAACCTCACACAATCCACAAGAGGCAAAACGTCCCCTATACCATAACAGCTCTGTACTCTCTTTCCCCAGGTCTGTGCATATAACAATATGAAGGGAAACTCAGCCTTTCTGTAGCTACTTGTCCCTTGGAAAGATAGTGTTCAGTTCCTTGTTGGGTGATGAATTTGAAGCCCCCCTTACTCGTCCAGCAATGGGTAAATAACTCAGGCACATGAACAGTGACACCATCGGCCAAAAAACTGATGAAATAGTAACCTCCTTGGTGTATAATCTTCAGAAATTACTCTGCTGATAATGGAGTATCCAGCTGAAACAATTTGCTACTAAAAGGGTATTCGACCTCTGTAAGAAGGTATTGTCTTCTTGAAATTTGTATGCCATCTGGAAATAGAATTTTGGCCTACATGATTTATAAGCTGCTACAACACTCGTCTTATCAACTTTTGGCCTGGACTATGAAAGTGTTAGAAAATCAGAAAGGCAGAAATATTTTCTTATCTTGATAATTACTTGTGATTTCTTTACAATCTTATTAACTTCTTTTATCTTCTTATAATAAAGCAACTACCAAAACATAAATGCATGAAGATCAAAACAATAAGGACACAAGATGTAGGCTCTTAGCCAGGGAAAAACCCCTCTTCTAGGGGAAAACCCAAAAATTCTCTTCTCTTCCTTTAGAACCAATTGTAATGAGACAACTAAGACCCTTTGACCAAGACAAAGACTTCCTCCAATCCACCAAGTCAGCTTCTCAAGAATGTTTAGTCAAGTTCTCCACAAGTCAACACATGTCAATCCTTCCAAAACAAATCAACAAGTCTCTCTGCCCTTACTGCAACTTCTGAAACTTGTTATTTAGCACTTCAGACCTGAAACACTTTGGATTTACAACACTTCGGACCTGCAGTAACCTTAATTTGCTCGCACATGTGGCAAGAATAGCGAAAATTTTGATCTTTCTTGCTTGACAATGGATTCTTCCTTTCTCGCTAGGGATTTTCTCCTCTTTTCTTCAACTTCACACTTCTCTTTCATGCACAAAATGGCAGATCGAATTCCTTGGATGGATTCACAATAGGTCGAATGCACTTTTATATATAGTCTCTTCAAGGTGGTTGAATCCCTCCATGAGGCCGACTTGGTGGAGGAGGCACAAAATACATTTTTGACTCAATTAGAAATTTCTTTCTTGATATGAAAAGCCCAAGAAGGGTCTATTACATAATGACAAGGACTATGATATATGACATAAACCCTAGAAGCACTCAATGGGTGCTTTGACCTAGACCAAAAATAAATGAAGCATGAAACCCATGCTTATAAATAATTTTCTTTTTCTTCCTTTTAACAAATACATAAAGATTACATCATGTCATGAGCTAGACAACAATTATGAAGACTGATACTAGTTACATTTCTCAACACTCACTCTTACCAAGGGAGGTATCCATAATTGTTTGATCGGTACAATGTTGACCTCAATTTGAAATGTTCCAAGAAGAGTACAATAGCATACGCAATGGTAGATACCAAACCACCATGGTATCACACACATCAAAGACCCAATTGTTAGGACACTGTTTCAAGGATCCAACTTTCATTTCCATGACACTAATTCAAGTATCTAAGACATTAACAGAGACTAAGGTGTCATCAGGGCAACTTGCCACTGTAGGTACCATCAAGCTACAACCCTGGTATCAATCCAACAGGATATAGATACCATCTAGGCCTTCATGCCAAGACACCAACTCTTAGGGATCTGGTTATCATCAAGGTCAACACTAAAATGGAGCTCCACCAGACCAAGATACCCTCCCACACTGGGATCTAGACATCATCAAGGCCAAACCATAACCTGAGATCTCAATACCAACCAGGCCAAGATGTCCTCCCGAGTACCATCATACGAGCAACTTATGGTACTCATCTCTCCCTCTCAACCAAACCAAAGATATCCACTAATCCAAGCATGCTTATTAGATATTCGAAACTTCTCAAGGAGAGATCCACACATCAACTACTTTGTTCATCCATTAGAACATACTATAACCTCACAACCCCAATCACTTCCAATGTATTGGTTCAACATGCTAGCACAATCTCTGGGTCCTCAAACATTCCGATGCTGCTTAGTTCATCAAATAAATCTCGACGGAAGTTTCCTTCATCAACTTCTCCAGCAGAACCAAACTCAACTTCAACACTTCTTAAAACCACTGAATCTTATTCACAACACATCAATATCAACCACCAACAATGCCTTAACTATTCTCCGATCTTATTCTTTCTTCATGTCCTCCTTTTCAACTATGGAGGATATACACTATCTTTGATCCAAGCTCCCTCTCAACTAGGGGTAAGTGCATTATAAACAACTTTTATTCCTCCAGCTACACAGGCTCCTTTTGCTTGATCGTATCGTCGGAGAACTTCCAAAACATTATTCCTTTTTATCTTTAACAAGGTCAACTTTTCAATCATCCATGTAAACTTCAATGTCATCAAGATTCTTACAATGCCCTCTTTCCATCATGCTCAACATCATCATAAAGTCATCATCAAGTATGAGGTAGGCATACCTCTTTATAATCTCTTGAAATCTATGTACCTACAAATCTCATTAGCAAGTACAACCACACACACACACACACACACACACGAAAGGTTGAAATTAAGTGTATCAATCTAGGGTTAACATGTTAGGACAAGGAGAACATCTAGGGTTATCAAAAACTTTAATAAGAAATTAAATTTTAGATATTGAAAACCTAAATCTAGTTAGGATCACAATCATAGCGGAAGCAATCAGCTAGGGTTTTATTTTCACGACCTAGATTCTTATAACAACCTTAGCTAGGGTTTTGTCACAAACCCTAGACACCATCTTCAAAACTTTAATATTAAACTTTTAGATATCGAACACTAAAACATGTTATGGTTCCAACCATATCGGAAGCATTTTCACCTAGGGTTTCATTTTCATACCATAAGATCTTAAATTAACTTCTACAAGGATTTATAAATCTTAATTCATCAAACATTAAAAGGCTAGGGTTTCACGTATGCCCTAGATATCATCAACAAACCTTAATCAAAAGGCTAGGGTTTTACCAAATTGAACCAATATCTTAGAAATCAAACACCCTAACATTATAAGAATCTTCATGATTCTATAGCAAAACCCTAGATATGAGAGAGTTAGCAGATAAAAAAGATTTTACCTTATTATATGATGGAGACATGCTACAAATCTTGTAATCTTAAACATACCTTGAGTTGCTTCTTTCACAAACCATATAGGGCTCTCTTTGTAAGACTTCCTCTGGAGCTGGCCACAATCCTTTCTTTCATCTACATTCTTTAGAATATACCTTCCAAGGAAAGTACAAGGAAAAGGATTATAATCGAGCAACAATAATAAAGCTAGATATATAAAGAAATAAAAAATAATGAAAGAGAAATAATATTTATCTTTTGTGAGAAGGTGGAAGCTTCCTTTTGAAGGGCTTCCTCTTGCATAAGATCAATATTTCTTTATGTACCTACAACATTTACTTGATAAGTACCACCAAAAATATACAAGTACAAGAGTATAATTACAAACTAGGGATTTCATAGATTCTTTAGGAATGGAGAAATTCCCAAGGTTTTCAGATCTAAACCCTAAATTTCTAGATGTTATCTTTCAAAACATCAACCCTAGTTTTTTAAATCCAATTTTATTCTTTCTAAGGTTTGTCATGCTACAAACCCAAAAGCTAGGGTTTCTATGAACAAAATATAATGGGGTTAGGGTTTTTCTACCAATTTGGGTTTACAAGAATTTAGATACCAACATCCATCAACAATATGAAGGCAACAAACCCTAGAACCAAGAAAATGAGATTTCAAAACCCTAATCTAATTTGTGTTAGGCATTATATGGATAAAAACAATTTTACTTACCGCAAGGACTACTTACCTTAGCCCTCAATGATCACAATAAGTCTGCTGCAATGGTTTCTTCAAGATGCCATGAATACTCCAAGGATGTCGAGGTTAAGGGAAATTTCACCAATGAATGTAACCTTCTTCTGTGATAGTCCTTTATTTTAGAATGAGGCCTTTCCTTACTTGATTTTTTGTAAGGCTTAGCTTTGGTATTATCTGAAGAATGCTTTGGTTTTTTCCAGAAGAGATCTGTCACCAAGTTGGAGCTTCTTATACTTAATGTATGGATGGCCCAAAAGGAATCTTCTAAATAAGTTGATCTAGTCATTTTCCTTGATAGTCATAATGATTATATCTAGGTAGATTTATCATAGAACTAGATCATTTCGGATGTTTGAAATTTTCAGCCCCACTAGATGACAGTGCTCGTAAATGAGATTACAGGCTTAACACCATCATTGGATCTTGGTCCTCCCTATATGTTGAATTTTTATAACACATTTTTAGTGACTCTCAAGCTCAACCTTTTAGCATAGGATTTGAACCTATATTCTTTATTAAGCTTTGTCACATGCTCTACCACAAGGATATATCACACTTCAATAAGCTCTTTTTGAGATGCATATTTATAGAATCTTTGGTCTCTTATTGATGTGTGCAGGACTTTGGTTTCAAATTTGTTGATTCTTACTTCACTTATGATGAGGTCTATCCTTTAATATGTTCTTTCTTTCCATGCTACTTCATAAACCAAGACTTACTCCTTGAATCCTTTCTTAAATCCTTCTTAGATAGCAAATGATGCTCACGCTGCCTTTTTCCCTTTTTCACCATAGCTCTGATCCCATATTAGAAAACAAAAAAGGCAGCAAGATTTTCTTATCTTGATAATTACTTGTGATTTTTTTTTGCAATCTTATTATCTTCTTTTAACTTCTTATCATCAAGCAACTGGAAAAACATAAATGCATGAAGATAAAAACAACAAGGACACAGGATGTAGGCTCTTAGCCAAGGAAAAATCCCTCTTCTAGGGTAAAACAGAAAAATTCTCTTCTCTTCCGTTAAAACCAAATCAAATGAGACAACCAAGACCCTTTGACCAAGACAAAGACTTCCCCCACTGCACCAAGTTAGCGTCTCAAGAAAGTTTAGTCAAATTGTCCACAAGTCAATGCAAGTCAATCCTTCCAAAACAAGTCCGCAAGTATCTCTGCCCTTACTGCAACTTTTGAAACTCAGCGTTTAGCACTTCAGACCTACAACGCTTTGGACTTGCAAGACTTCGAACTTGTAGTAACCCTAATTTACTTGCATGTGTGGCAGAAATAGCGAAAATTTTGATCTTTCTTGCTTGACAATGGATCCCTCCTCTCTTGCTAGGGTTTTTCCCCTCCTTTCTTCAACTTCGCACTTCTCTTCCCTTCACAAAATTGCAGATTGAATTCCTTGGATGTATGGATTCATAATAGGTCGAATGCACTTCTATATATAGTCTCTTCAAGGTGGTTGAATCCCTTCATGAGCCATACTTGTCTTCTCTTGAGGCTGACTCGCTGGAGGAGGTACAAAGTATATATTTGACTCAATTACAAGTTTCTTTCTTAATATAAAAAGACCAAGAAGGGTCTATCACATAATGACAAGGACTATGATATATGACGTAAACTATTAAATTTGGCAACGAGGGCCAAACTCCACCTTGGATAGCTCATATGATGAAGCTGATATTTTTATTGGATTCCTCTTTCTGAGATATGTAGGATTGATCTAAAGATCATCTCTTTCTGACATGTAGAAATAGAATTATGAATTTATTTCGTTTATGGACAAATTTCAAGGTCAACGAGCAAACTAATGTAGGCTCAGAAGCCCAAAAGACATGTCTTTTAATCCTCAACGTTGCATATAAATAGAAGATGCATCTATCTCATTTGGTCATCATTCATCATTGAAATATCTTTCTCTCTCCTCATCTGATTGGGTGTACGGATTTTTGGGTAGCCTCTCTCCTCCACACATGCGAAGGACAAGTCTGTAATTTTTTGTTTTATGCATTGACTGAATTGTGGAAGGATTGACGAACATTGATCGGGCAACAGTTGACCTTGTTTGATTGCGATTTTCCTTGGAGAAATTTTGTTTGGGCAGGTCATATTTTTGGGCATAGAAATTGAGGCATTCTGAGCTATTTGACTAGTGTTGACTGCAGGTTTGACTCTGTATTGACTGATCTTTTCGGGACTGTTTTGGGCTGATACGGACTATCCTTGGAGGTTGAGTTGACTAGGTTTGATTGAGATGATTTGGAGGAAGATTTCTGCTAGGTTGACCAACGTTGACTTTCTGGTTAGGGCATCCTATTGACTGTAGTTTGACTAGACAAATTTGATTATAATTGAGTAAGTGAATTTTTTATATTGTACTCTCTCTCCTTGCTGAACTTTTGAAGAATAATAAGAATACTTGATCAAAGGGTTTCCCCACATTGGGGTTTTTCCCTGGCATGCGCCACATCTTGTTTCCTCTTGTCTTGGCTTGTCTTCTGCTTTTTATATATGTCTATCTGCATTTACTATCATGTTAATGTGATTGCTAATTTGGAAATTGATATTGGGCTAATAAGAAAAATTGAAGTGAATTGCTCTTAAGCATAGAAATACCATTGTTATCTAAAATTAACATGGTACCAAAGCTGAGGTGAAGACAAAGCCCAAGCAAAAGTGAAAAGAGCAATCACTGAGATTTGTTGGACAAGGACAAGAGTAAATGGCCTCCGCATCTTACTTCAAGCTTGATGACAAGCTGAATGATAAATCTGATTATCGTGCATGGAAGATGTCTCTTGATTTGACTTTGGAAGAGCAGGATGTTATGGACTATGTGCAGGGAAAGATCACTGAACCTCCTTCAAATGCACCAATTGTCATTAAGACAAAGTATAAGAAAGTGAAGTCAAAGCAAAGAAGATCATCATGGATTCTATTAACAAGAATTTGGTTGCATACATCTCCGATTTGAACACATCTAAGGAGAAGTATGACAGGTTGGTTGGCATGTTCAAAGTTAGCAATGCAAACTAAGTTCTCTTCCTCAAGAACAAGTTGAAGGACATAAAGAAGGGAAGGGGAGAAGATATCCAATCCTACTTCATGAGGATTATCGAGATAAAAAATGATCTTCTTTCAATTGGAGAAGTTATTACTGATAGGGAGCTCATTCTCATTGTCCTTGGAGGACTCCCTCGTGAATGGCTTGTGTTCAACACTACTATCCTCAACAATGACAGGATTCTAGGTTTTGATGAATTGTCGGCTAGATGCACTCAAGAAGAGACAAGGATGATGGAGAGAGACACACCTTCAAATAGGAATGAACCTACCACATTCTCTGCTCATGCTAAAAAGAAGAACAATGCGGGTTCAAAGAAGCAATGTCAAGGAAGACCGGGATTCAAAGATGGTAGGAAGGGAAGATGCTTCATTTGTAACAGGTTTGGCTACTATGCTAGGGAGTGTCCTAATAGAAAGGATACACCTCATGATGATGACAACCACAACCACAACAATTTTAGGGGCAACAACAGTGAAAGGAACATCAGCTTCAACAACAAGGGAAAAATGAATGCTGCCGCCACTCAACATGGAATTGACTGACCTCCCAAAAGGTCAAGAAACTCCAGGTATGATGAATCTAATGGTATAGATACCAAGCAAAAGTAATTTTATCTTATATCTGCCCTCTCTACTACCTCTCCACCAGACACCTTGGGAAATTGGTTGATTTATAGTGGTGCCTTAAGGCACTTCATTGGGTATAAAGAAACTCTTTCAAATATGATAGAAAAGGATACATATTTGGAGATCATTTTTGGAGACAATGCGACCTATCTCGTGAAGGGAGTTGGGAATGTTACTCTTCAATTGAATCAAGGCAACACCATTCATCTATAAGAAGTACTATATGTACCTGATCTAAGGAAGAACCTGGTATCTATCTCGGTGATGGAGGACAAAGGATTCAAGGTGGCATTCATTGACGGAAAGGTATGTGTTTGGAAAGAAATTTCAAAAAAGCATTTACTCTTAGATTCAGGGTTGATAGCCTATATCAAGTCGGAAGAAGCCCATTGGGAGCTATGTCTTACAACACATCTCATCAATCCAAATTATGGCATCGGAGGTTTTCTATCTACATTATAAGGCTCTACCCGATGTGAGGAAGATGAAGACTGGTATGCCCGAATTTAAAGTAGAACATGAAGGTGTTTGTCAGGGATGTGCCAATGGCAAACATATAAGGGGACCATTCCCCTCAAGTGATAGTAAGACTATTGACATTTTGTATTTGGTTCATTCTGAACTATCTGGTATGATGCTTGTGATATCCTTGGGTGGATATTTGTATTATGCTATCTTCGTGGATGATTTCTCTCGCAAAACTTGGATATATTTCTTAAAGAAGGATGAAGTATTCTCATGGTTCCTTTCTTTCAAAGCCTTGGTCAAAAATCAAACTGGGAAGAAGATAAAAAATATTGAGGACCGATAATGGAACTGAATATGAATTAAATGAGTTCAATGACTATTGTAGAGAAGCTGACATTAAGAGGGAGACTACTACCGCATATACTCTTGAGAAAAATGGTGTCGCTGAAAGGAAAAACTGTTCTATTATAGAAGTTACTCGTGCCATGCTTCATGATCAAAGTCTCTCGAAGTTCTTATGGGTGGAAGCTGCCAACACTGTTGTGTTTGTTCAAAATAGATGCCCTCATCAAGCATCGGACTCCAAAACTCCCAAAGAAGTTTTTACCGGTAAGAAACCTGATGTTTCTCACTTCAGAATTTTTGGTAGCCCCATATTTTTTCATGTGCCAAAAGAAAAGAGAAGCACATTGGATGCATCTAGGAAAAAAGGAACGTTTGGGTGTTACAGTGAAACTTCAAAGGCATATAGAATCTATGTGCATGGTCAAAGAGAAGTGGAGATAAGTCATGATGTCACCTTTGATGAAGGTGCTGCCCTTGGGAAGATTTGTAACCTTCCTATTCCAAGGAAGGACAAAGAAGCAAATTCAGGAAAGCAGGGAAATTCGCAGGATGAGTCGATACCCGATGTTGAAGGACCAATGGATCCCATTGATCCACCTCCTCAAAAAGGAGACCCTCATGGCTTAGGGAAATTCTTTAAGATGCCGAGAGACATATTTCAATTTTCACCGAGGGGGACATTTCGTGAAAGTAAGAAGCCGAATAGGTACCAAGGGTACTTAACTGCCATGAGCACCATTGTTCAATCTGAGCCTTGCACATTCGAAGAAGTTGTGTAGCACCAAGTTTGGAATTGTGCTATGAATGAAGAGTATGAGTCGATTATGAAGAATGATGTCTGGGATGTGGTCACTAGACCTAAGGAAAAATCCGTTGTCACCTCGAAATGGATCTACAAGATTAGGCATGGAGCTGATGGAAGTGCTGAAAAGTTCAAGGCCAGGTTTGTTGCTCGAGGCTTCTCTCAAAAGGAAGGCGTGGACTACGATGGGATATTTGCGCCAGTTTCCTGATATACCACCATCTGTTCGTTTATAGCCCTTGCTGCCTCGCAAGGATGGAACCTACATCTGAGGGATGTCAACACCGCTTTCTTGCATGGTACAATTAAGGAGGAAGTCTATGTAGAACAACCTGAGCGGTTCAAAGATCAAGATCGTCAGACACATGTATGCAGGTTGAAGAAAGCCCTCTATGGGTTGAAGCAAGCTCCCCGAGCTTGGTATGAAAGGATCGACAACTCTCTGATGACGCTGGGTTTTACAAGAAGTGAAGCTGATCCGAACCTTTACTTTAAGGTTGAGAATGGCAGAGCTCTTATCTTGGTACTTTATGTGGATGATCTTTTTATGACAGGTGCAGACCCTCTTATTCATCAATGTAAGAGGGAGTTGGCTTCCAGGCTTGAAGTTGAAATGAAGGACCTAGGATTGATGCATTATTTCCTAGGGTTGGAGGTTTGGCAAAAGGCAGGTGAGATTTTCCTTTCTCAAGGAAAATACATTGTGAAGCTACTTGAAAGATTTGGGATGGTGGACTGCAAGTCCGTGACTACTCCGATGGAACTTAACTTCAAGAAGTTATGTGGAAGTGATGCTGGCCCTGATTTGGGAAATCCTTCTGAGTATCGTCAACTCGTGGGGGCCCTGATGTTCTTAGTGAACTCCCGTCTGGACATATATTTTGCAGTGAATACATTGAGTCAGTTTATGGTTGAGCCTCATCACATACGTTGGATTGCTACCAAGAATCTCTGGAGATATCTCCGGGGCACATTCACCTGTGGACTGAGATACACTACCGGGAATGTGAGGCTCCATGGTTATTCTGATGTTAAGTGCGTTGGCAATGTGATGGATTGTAAAAGCACATTGGGTTGTTTCTTCTCTCTAGGTTCTGCTTCGATATCTTGGATGAGTAGGAAGGAAAAGTTAGTTGCTTTGAGCACCATTAAGGTTGAATATATTGTTGTTAGTATGGCCTCCTGTGAAGCTATTTGGTTGAGGAAGGTCTTTAGTGAGCTGTTTGGACATGTGCTAGATACCACCGTGATCTTATGCAACAACCAAAGTGGGATTCGTCTTTCTGAGAATCCCTCGTTTCATGACTGCTCTAAGCATATTGATATCAGGTACCACTTTATCCAGGATATGGTACAACGGGGAGCAATAAGGCTCCATCACATTGGGATTGATGATCAGGTCACAGATATTCTTATGAAGCCCTTGAGGAAGGTCAAATTCTTAACCTTCCGTGAACAACTTGGAGTCGTGGAGATACCCTCATATGAGGGTCCCTTTTGATTTGGATGTTAAGCTCTGGTAGCTTCGGGGGGCTTGGGGTACGTCTTGGAGCGATGAGCTACCATAGGGTGAGTGGTTCACCTTCCCCTAGTGGTGTGCAATGTACAGGGTGAATGTTTCACCTTCCCCTGTGATACCCCATGATGGTTGAGATATGCATAGGATGAGCGGTTCACCTTCTCCTATGGCATATGAGCAGGATGAGTGGTTCACCTTCTCCTGCCAATACATGCTACCCATGCAGTCTGGGCCTCATGGGAAGTGCCTCTCATCTAGCCAATGAGTAGGAAAATGAGGATAGGGACCATAGTACTACTGATGGACACATCGTGTACTACCGTACTCCCTATGCTAGGATGTTTGATATTGATCTAGGATCAATGGAGATTGACTTCGGATCAATAGAGTGGTATGATACACTTGATTATTGGAGACTGACTTCGGGTCAGTGGAGAATGGTATGACACATTCTCTATCATTTCTTCATGGTTCAGCAGAGAAGAGCAGAGTAGAACAAAGTATAACAAGGATGCCAGAGATGGTACAGATTGTCAGATGGTTTGGGAGGTGGAGTTCTTCCTAGTTGACAGGGAGTGTTAAATTTGGAAACTAGGGCCAAACTCCACCTTGGACAGCTCATATGATGAAAGCTAATATTATTATTGGATTCCTCTTTCCGAGAGGTGTAAGATTGATCCAAAGATTATCTCATTCTGATATGTACAAATGGAATTATGAGTTTATTTAGTTTATGGACAAATTGTCAAGGTCATCCAACAAACTAATGTAGGCTCAGAAGCCCAAAAGACATGTCTTTTCATCCTCAATATTCCATATGAATAGAAGATGCATCTACCTCATTTGGACATGATTCATCACTCACATATCTCTCCCTTTCCTCATTTAATTGGGTGTATGGATTTCTGGGCAACCTCTCTCTTGTACACGTGTGAAGGATAAGTCAGTAATTTTCTGTTTTATGCGTTGACCGAATTGGAAAAGGATTGACCAGCGTTGACCAGGCAATATTTGACCTTGTCTGACTGCGATTTTCCTTGGAGAAATTCTGGTTGGGCAAGCTGTATTTCTAGGCACAGAAATCGAGGCATTCTGAGTTGTTTGACCAACGTTGAGCGTAGGTTTGACTCTTCATTGACCGAGTTTGACTGATATTTTCGGGACTGTTTTGCGTTGATTCAGACTATATCCTTAGAGGCTGAGTTGACTAGGTTTGACCGAGCTGAGTTGGAGGAAGATTTTTGCTAAGTTGACCAATGTTGACTTTTTGTTTAGGGCATCCTATTTATTGCAGTTTGGCTGGACAGATTTGACTATAATTGGGCAAGTGAATTTTGTATATTGTACTCTCTGCTGAACTTTTGAAGAATAATAAGAAGACTTGATCAAAGGGTATCCCCACATTGGGGTTTTCCCCTGGCATGTGCCACGTCTTGTGTCCTCTTGTCTTAGCTTGTCTTCTACTTTTTATATATGTTCTATCTGCATTTACTATGATGTTAATGCGATTGTTAATCTGGAGATTGATATTGGGCTAATAAGAAAAATTGAAGTAAATTGCTCTTAAGCATGGAACATACCATTGTTATCTAAAATTAACATAAACCCTAGAAAGACTCAATGGGTGCTTTGACCTAGAACAAAAATAAATGAAGCATGAAACCCATGCTTATAAATAATTTTCTTTTTCTTTCTTTTGGTAAATATAGAATGATTACATCATGTCATGAGCTAGACAACAATTATGAAGATTGATAATAGTTACATTTCTCAATAGAAACAAAGGAACTCGACCCAAGGATGTGATTACAAATCTGGAGATGATGGTAAATATACACAACAGATGGCTTATGCCTTGATGAATGATGACTTGATGAACGCAGAGTTATTTTTCTTAATAAGCCATTCGTCCTCTAGAAAAATTAGGTGTTGGGACCATACAT
>APFE031756382.1:127439-142116 GCA_000404065.3 Pinus taeda | reverse complement strand
CTAAATTAATTCGGAACAAGACTAATTATTGCATTTTGGGGCCAATTTTGGAGATAGTGGGGCCTATTCAATTTTTATTTAGAGATTAGAGTTAGGAGAAGTTATTTTGTTGTGGTTAAATTACACATGGGGGCCACCCACACTAGGGAAATACACACTCCTTAGTTCGGTTTGCATGAAGGTGGTTAAGTTTTGCATGTAGGTGGTTAAGTGAGGGCCCACGATGGAGGTAAAATTGGAGGGAAAAGTGCCCCACAAAATCTATATAAGGAAGGTATCTGTCCTCATTTCATTCATCTGATTAAAGTATATCAATTTCTCTTTGGTTGCTCAAGTTGCTTAGCCGAGTTTGTTAAGTTTAGGTATGTTTTATGCTTAGAGCAATTTATTTCAATTTTCATAGTTAGCTCAATATCTTTTCCAGAGTAGCAATCACATTAGCATTAAAGTAAGTTGCAGATAGAACATAA
This sequence comes from Pinus taeda, assembly GCA_000404065.3. Lineage (NCBI taxonomy): Eukaryota > Viridiplantae > Streptophyta > Pinopsida > Pinales > Pinaceae > Pinus > Pinus taeda. Next base: position 141,646 of record APFE031756382.1, on the reverse strand, counting down.
ACATAAATCGCAGAAGACAAGCCAAGACAAGAGGACACAAGATGTGGCGCTAGCCAGGGACAAACCCTAATGTGGGGAAACCCTTGATGAATTCTTCTTATATGTTCTTCAATAGTTCAGCAGAGAGAGAGAGGGATAGTACATTTACAACAGAAGTCAACACTTTGACTTATCTAAATAAGAGCATAGATCATCTCTAAGAAAATGATACATGAGATAGCTAAACTAAGTTGAAGACATGTTGCTTCAACTGATTCTCCAAGGTGACTCTTTCACCTATCATTGTGTTGCACCTCATCATCATGCTGCACGTCACCGTGCTACACCATGCTGCACCCATCATTACCATGTTGCATCTCATCATGCTTCATCATGACTGTACCCATCACTATACTGCATTTGTAGTTTTTGTCCTATGTGCCATTGCTTGCACCATTCTGTCACATTGCTTATCCCAATGTTTTTTGCACCAAGCACCATTGCCTAGCTTTCCCCTTTACCATGCTCGAACAAGCACCATTGCCTAGCTATCCCATTTACCATGCTGTACTAAGCACCATTTCCTAGCTGTCCCATTTACCATGTTGTACTAAGCACCAGTGCCTAACTGTCCCATTTACCATGCTGTACTTTGCTGCTGTCCTAATGAGTTTGTAGCCATGCTAATGCTGCTTTCCCATTGTAGCCTTGCTGTACCATGTCATAGCTTGCTGACCTATTACTTTCTCCACCTGGTACCATAGCTTTGCTGTCCCATTTGCTTTCTCCACCAAGTGACCTTGCTGTCCCATGTATCTAGTTGCCAACACACCATACAAATACTGCTCCAAACAATTTATATATTGTTGTTTGTGATTGTTTTTGTTAGGGCACTAGGGCAACCCTAAAATCCGCACACAATCCTTGAACAACCCTTTGGAAAACTGCGGCACACTCTCATGAGACACCTCCCCTAGCACGCTGCTATTTTGGGCATGTTTGAGCCCTCAACTTCTCCATGCTGTCCTTGTTTTGAGGTGGTTAGGACTGCGTCCTACCATAGTCCCATGCTGTCACCTACAACCCACTCAAGACAGGCTTCCCTTACCTTTTTGCTGCCCCAAACAGACCTGTGATCACCCTTCTTCAACTCGACCTCCAAGCTTAGCTCCTCGATCCTCTAACAGTAGCTCGGTTAGCCTTGAACCAAACCTTAACTCCCTCGCTACCTTGGCCTCTTCTTGTAGCATCATACACTGCCCTTTCTTGCACCCAAGACACCTCAATAGACTTGCCTCTAGGGCTTAAACAAACCTGCGGTTAGGGTTGCTTTAGGACTGCGGCTAGGGCTTGTTAAGGCCTCCTCCATAACTGTGTTAAACTTCTTCCATGAGCTCCTTTAGGTCAACGTAGATCCCTTCCATAGCTTCACTGACCTGTCTTCTTTGCTGCGACTAGGGCAACCTCCTTTCCTCCAACGTCTAGGGCTTCCACTCCTTGATCTCTCTTCCACTAAAACCCAAAACAGGTGGAGAGAAATCAAGAGTGAAGTGTGTGTAATGACCCTCATGTCATCTCCTTTTATTCTAAAACATTGAGCAAATGTGGGTGTTATTTAGTTGTTGGCCGACCTTGACGAATTGTCTTATGACACAAATAAATTTATAACTCCATGAATACTTATCAGAATCGGATGATCTTTAGATCAATGCTACACCTCTCGATGAGAGGGATCTAAGAAAAATATCAACTGCCATAAATAAGATGACGCACATGGAGTTTGGCCCTAGTTGCCAATTTTAACACTCCCTCTCAACTAGGGAGAACTCCATTTGCTGATCCATCTGTCTGACTATATTATCTCTGTCATCAGTACCCTGCACTGCTCTGCTGAACCATGAAGAAGAAGAATTGATCGAGAATGTCTCATACCATTCTCTATTGACCGGAAGTTAGTTCCATATGAAGAGAGTGTGTCATACCACTCTTATTGATCCCAGATCAGTTCCAAGAGAGTGAGTCATATCACTTTTACTGACCCGAGGTCAGTTCTAATTGATCCTAGATCAATATCAAGAGAGAGTGTTTCAAACCACTCATACTGATCCCAGATCAGTTTCATTGATCCTAGATCAATGGAGGTCATCCTAGCATAGGGAGTACGGTAGATACAACGATGCGTCCATTGATAGTACTACTATGGTCCCTAACCCCATTTCCTTGCTCATTTGCCAGATGAGAGGTACTTCCCATGAGTCCCAGACTGCATGGGTAGGATGCTTCTATAGGAGAACCACTCATCTTGTCCATAAGTTGCCATGAGGTATCACAGGGGAAGGCTGAACCATTCACCTTGTACACAATGTGCCATTTGGGGAGGGTGAGTCGCCCTATGGTCGCTTGTTGCTCCAAGAAGTACCCAAGCCCCCCAGAGCTCCCAGAGCTCAATGCATGCATCCTGCAGGATCCTCATAAGAGTGTCTCACAAGGACTGCAAGTCGTTCGGGAAGGTCACAAATTTGACCTTTCCCCGGGGCTTTGACAGAATGTCTGCGACCTGTACATCAGTCTCAATGCGATGGGGCTTCCTCGCTCATCGACGTACCATATTCCAGATAAGGTAGTATTAGATGTCTATATGCTGGAGCAATCATAGAATACGAGATTGCTCAATAATCAAATCTCCCTCTAGTTGACACAAAAGATCAAGATGGTATCCATCATGTGTACAAACAACTCACTGAAGAGCTTCCACAACCAGGCAGCTTCACACGAGGTCATACTCGTAGTTATGAATTCAGTCTCAGCGGTGCTTATAGCAACCGACTTCTGCTTCCTGCTCATCCAGGATATCGAGAAAAACCCAAGGAGAGTCAACACCCAGAAGTGCTCTTGCGATCCTTCACACTGCCTGCCTAGTTAGCATTCAAATAATCATGCAGCTTCATATTTTCAGCAGTGCATCTCAATCCATGAGAGATTGTGCCCCAAAGATATCTCAGAAGTTTCTTGGCATCGATTTAGTGAGGGTCAACCATATATGAGCTCATCATGCTAACTGCAAAACATATATCTGGACGGAAGTTCACCAAGAACATTAATGCGAATGAGTTTATGAAACTCAAAGGCATTTCCCAAAACAGGTCCGTCATCCCTACCACATAACTTCTGAAGTTAAGATCCATTGAGGTAGTCACAGGCTTGCAGTTTACCATTCCAAATCTAGAATCCAACTCCCCCTTACTTTTGCAAACGAGAAGGTATACACCTGTCAGAAAGAGGTCGTGCTCATAAGGTGTCAGTATGAGAGGTCTACCATCAACAACCTTCAAGTAATAGTTCGGATCGACTTCACTCCTAGTGAATCTCAACTTCGTCAGACAGCTATCAATCCTCTCATATTAAGCTCGGGGTGTTTGCTTGAAGCCATAGAGGGCTTTCTTCCACCTGCATACATGAGATTCCTGATCATGAATCTCAATCCCCTCGGGTTGTTTCAAACCTGTGGACCTGCTACATGAGGGGAATGGTCCCCTTGTAAGGTTTTCCTTTGGTACATCTCAGACATGTATCTTCATGCTCTTCTTGAATTTAGGCATCCTGGTCACCATCTGATTCACACCGGGTAGGCCCCATAATAAGTAGACTTCAGGTGCTATAGATGAGATGTGTTAACTGATATGGTCCCCAATGGACCATCCTACAACTTGATACAAATTGCCAACCCTGAAGCCATGAGTAAAAGCATCTTTGAAAATTCTATTTTCAAACATGTACCTTTCCATCGATGAATGCCACCCTGAAACCTTTGACTTCCATTGCCGAAATGGACACTAGGTTCTTCTTGCGATCAGGTACATAAAAGAGATTCTTGTAAATGAATCGAGTTACCCTCATCCAATTGAGCGCTAACATTCCCTACACCCTTTTTGGGATAGGTGGCATTGACTCCAAGTATAATCCCACGATTGTTTCCATCTCTACCAAATTAGAGAGAGCACCCTTCTATCCGATGAAGTGCCTCGAAGCACTACAATCAATAAGCCAGATTCCCAAAGAGTCTGAAGGAGAGGGCCAATACAAGATAACGCTTCTTTATCTTATCAGAAACGACATTTGATTCTTCATACCTGGGGTTCCTTGCTTTCTTGAAGAGTTGGCCGTCTCCTTGATGACCTGCATTACCTGTCATTCCTCTGATCATTGAAGATGTACTTGGAATGATTGTTATCATCATCAAGTGATGTGTCCCTACCATTTAGACTCTCCTTTGCATAATGGTTGAACTTATTACAAACAAGGCATTTGCCTTTCCTTCCACCCTTAGATCCAGACTTCCCATTGAAGTGATCTTTAGGTAGGCCATCAAAAGCTTCCGCTGCACCATTCTGATAATATTCTCTGCTTCAATTTCACCCTCGGTGAATTTGAAGAGGGATGAGGAATCCATTGATCCTTTTGTCCTTTCACAACTGTCTTCGGTGATTGCTCTTTCACTCTTGCTTGGGATTTGTCTTCACCTCACCTCTGATACCATGTTAAGTTTAGGTATGTTCTATGCTTAGAGCAATTTATTTCAATTTTCATAGTTAGCTCAATATCTTTTTCAGATTAGCAATCACATCAGCATCAAAGTAAATTGCAAATAGAAAATAAACATAAATCGCAGAAGACAAGCCAAGACAAGAGGACACAAGATGTGGCGCTAGCTAGGGACAAACCCCAATGTGGGGAAACCCTTGATCAATTCTTCTTATATGTTCTTCAATAGTTCAACAGAGAGAGAGAGAGAGAGTACATTTACAATAGAAGTCAACACTTTGACTTATTTAAATAAGAGCATAGATCATCTCTAGGAGGATGATACATGAGATAGCTGAACTCAGTTGAAGACATGCTGCTTCAACTGATTCTCCAAGGTGACTTCTTCACCTATCATTGTGCTGCACCTTGTCATCATGCTGCACCTCACTGTGCTACATCATGCTACACCCATCATCACCATGCTGCATCTCATCATGCTTCATCATGACTGTACCCATCACTGTACTGCATCATGTACTTGCTGTCCCATGTGCCATTGCTGCACCATGCTGTCACATTGCTTGTCCGAATGTTTGTTGCACGAAGCACCATTGCCCAACTGTCCCCTTTACCATGCTCGAACGAGCACCATTGCCTAGCTGTCCCATTTACCATGTTGTACTAAGCACCATTGCCTAGCTGTCCCATTTACCATGCTGTACCTTGCTGTTGTCCTAATGAGTTTGCAACCATGCTAATGCTTTTGTCCCATTGTAGCCTTGCTGTACCATGTCATAGCTTGCTGTCCTTTTGCTTTCTCCACCAAGTATCATAGCCTTGCTATCCCATTTGCTTTCTTCACCAAGTGACCTTGCTGTCCCATGTATCTCGCTGCCAACACACCATACAAACGCTGCTCCAAACAGTTATACACTGTTGTTCGTGATTGTTCTGGTTAGGGTACTAGGGCAGCCCTAAACTCCTCACATGGTCCTTGAACAACCCTCTGGAAAACTGCGGCACACCCTCATGAGACACCTCCCCTAGCACATTACTATTTTGGGCATGTTTGAGCTCTCAACTTCTCCACGTTGTACCGGTTCTGAGGTGGTTAGGATTGCGGCTTGCCACAGTCCCATGCTGTCACCTATAGCCCACTCAAGATAGGCTTCCCTTACCTTTTCGCTACCCCAAACAAACCTGTGATCACCCTTCTTCAACTTGGCCTCCAAACTCTGCTCCTTGACGCTCTAACAGCAACTCGGTTAGCCTTGAACTAGACCTTAACTCCCTCGCCGCCTTGGCCTCTTCTTGTAGCATCATGCACTGCCCTTTCTTGCACCCAAGACACCTCAATAGACCTGCGTCTAGGGCTTGAACAAACCTGCGGTTAGGGCTGTGCAAATCTGTGGTTAGGGCAGATTTAGGAGAGCATTAGGGCTGCTTTAGTACTGCTGCTAGGGCTTGTTAAGGCCTCCTCCATAGCTGTGTTAAACTTCTTCCATGAGCTCCTTTAGGTCAACGTAGATCCCTTTCATAGCTTTGTTGGCCTGTCTTCTTTGCTGCAGCTAGGGCAACCTCCTTTCCTCCAACGTCTAGGGCTTCCACTCCTTTATCTCGCTTCCACTAAAACCCAAAACAAGTGGAGAGAAATCAAGAGTGAAGTGTGTGTAATGACCCTCATGTCATCTCCTTTTATACTAAAACGCTGAGCACATGTGGGTGTTATTTAGTTGCTGGCCGACCTTGATGAATTATCTTGTAACACAAATAAATTCATAACTCCATGAATACTTATCGGAATCGGATGATCTTTAGATCAATCCTACACCTCTCGATGAGAGGGATCCAAGCAAAATATCAACTGCCATAAATAAGATGACCCACATGGAGTTTGGCCCTAGTTGCCAATTTTAACAATCACTGGTTGTTTAGCACGAGTTCTTTAGTCGAAGAGCTCACCCTTTCTTTAGGGGACTTCGAGTGCCACCCAAGGAAGGTTTTCTTCTTTTCTTCAGGAGGAGGATCACATTGTGATTCCCAGCGGTAGCATTCACTTCTAGGTTGTGCCTATTACTAGGGGATACAATGGAGAGGAGGTCTAGTTCATTGGTGGTGCTTAGCAGTGGAGATTTGATGTGAGAATTCCTGGAGAGGAGGTTAGGGAGGATTGTCATCATTTGGGAGAGTTTGGGAGCTGATTGAGCTTCTGGGTTTGCAGTGTGACTTTCGCACTACCTGGGCCAGCGCAGAGGCAGTGTGTGGGGAGCTCATTTGGTGGGTAAAGTATGAGTCCTTGAGGCTGAGCTTTGCCGTGGAGGTTAGAGGAGATATTTGGAGTAGTGTTTGCTTCCATTTCAGAGCTTGGAGGAGGAATTTGTGGTCATTCCTTGCATGCTGTACTTCTGGAGCTGTTTGGAGGGCATGGGCCATAGAGGAGGTCGAATTTGGGAGGTCAAAATACAACCAAAACATTTCTAGGTTTTTGACAGGGATCCCAAATATAAAGTTTCAGAATTTTCTGAGCACCAGAGGTGGCATTTCCAGCCGTATCTTTGCAGCAGACAGTGTAGAATTACCAAGATTGCACAGTGCCTTTTGGGGTCGATTTTGGGATGTCCAAATTGGGCCAAACCATTTCTGGGTTTTTGTGGGTTTTGGCCAAGGAGTTTGTGGCTGAAGTTTCATCACTTTCTGAGCACCGGAGGCGGCGTTTCTTGCAGCTCCTTTCCAGCGAACAGTTGTAGTTACTAGGAGACAACACAGAGCATTAGAGGAGTAGTTCTTTCCAGCATTGAGATTACTGTTTGACACCTGGGTTCTGTCAAGCTTGCCCTTGAGGCAAGCCCAGGTGCATTTTTCGCACTATTTTACTTGCTCCACTCCATTAATAAAATGGCTCAGCTGGTTCTCGTTTCTATTATGTATTGAGCATTTGTTTTCTGTTTAATGAATCACATTTTCTTTTGTATATCACTGTTTGTTTAAGTTTGGAACATTACATATACAACCTCCTCTTAAGAATAACTCGACCCCCTTAATGATAACCTTTGGTCACCAAATACTAGAAATTATGTAGAGGAATTCGGTCCTTGAGTTGGAGTATACCACAAATGATCACCACAGTGAATTCAACCTATGGTTTTACTAATAATTTCAACCCTTGATTTCTCTAGCTCTGTCATAAAAGTATTTGGCCTTCACAGATATAAGAAACTCGACCTTAGATAACTAGATCTCATGGAGCATAAATTGACCCTTGATAAATTCAAATTATTCCTTGGCGAAAGGAACAACGACTCAATTTTCTTTAAATATGCTATTTAGCCTTCAATAATTCTATGTGAGTTGTACAATTCGACATCCCTTGTGGCTAGTTGTTCTCTCCCCAAATTTGCCTCGATTCCTTGAGAAATAATGGGAAACCCGCTTTTTTGCAATGATAAATATGCCAAAGAAAGCCTACCCAAATAAATGGGGAACATGACCTCCTCGCTTACTTAAATCATACTCGACCTTTGAATGTGTGAGAATTAAATCGGCCTTGTGTTAACAATAATTTTACCCACCAAATAAACCTTCGCCCCACAAAGACAAGGATGAATAATGTTCGCTCTTGATTTCTATTAAGTTGACCATGACTTAGAGAAAAATGATGAGCTTTTGGAAAAGATAAAATAATTTGCTAAATTAGTTAAATTTCTCTTTGAGGAGTTTTGTCGAACACTTGATATGCAACCTTGTTGGAGATAAGAATCTGGCCATGGCTCTTCAATTATAAGGTAGAGAAAAATATCCAGATCCAATAATGCGTGCAAATAAAAAAAATGTGATCTTTTGACAAGAACCCTCAAGTTGGTGGGATGCACAACTCTGATACCACTGTAATATTCCTACTTGAAAAGCACAGTAAATATGTAGAGATGAAACTCAACACAACTAGGAAACAACCACAAAATAACTAGATGCAATTTTTACACTGGAAATAAGAAGCAAAATCATTATAGAATTTTATTAACCATGGAAAATGAGTACATTAGAGATAGAATGGTAGAACTTGGGCTTGCCAAGCAAGCTAATAAAAACCCAAAAATGAAATGTTGTTTCAAGTGGCAGAAATATTTGAAGTGCTATAGCAAGTGATCCAGTAAATAAATTGTTGTTGGTTGATGAATGGAACAAGGGTTTTTGCTCTGAAAAACTACCCAGAAAATTCTGAAAATTGGGCTCCTATCCCCAAACCCAAAAAACCTAGAAATGGTTTGCGCTGATTCTAGGTAGTGAAATTGACCCCCACAAGTGGGAGTGGCCCAATTGACCGACTGGTTCGAAGCTCTGCCCAAGTTAGCTCCAGAAAATGGCTTGGATAAGTAAACAACCTCTTAAGTAATATGCTCCATTTTGATCAACCTCTGAATTGTAACTGAAAATATTGCCCAAATTGAAGATCTATGTGATCCCCGCCTCGATGCATAAATATGCTGCTGCAGATCTTCTCTCCAAAACACCATTGAAGCATCGTGAGATTTCATCTCATGGATGAAATCTGCTCAAAGATTGTTGCGTTTTCGTCCAACACGCTCATAATGGAAGCCCAAGGGTTTCTGTCCCTGGGCTTATAGAAGCTAGGAACTTTGTTCGCCAACCACACTATAGCAAATAATCCATAAACGAGGTTGTCCCAAAATGATCTCCCCCTCCTTTTAAAGGCCCAATAGATAGCTCTCCAATCTTCTAGAAGTATTTTTACTTTATTGTCCTTCTAGAAGTTACTTTTTGCTTTTCTCCTCAATTAGTCATATTCCCTTTCTTTTAATTAATTACGTGACTAATTAAAGTCACTTTTAATTTGCGGAAAACGGTAAATCGCTCACCATACTTTCTCTAGCCACTAGAGGTTACTTCTCAACATCCCATCCTGTAGATGTTCTCGTTCTTGTTCCAACGAGCTATTGCACCAAGGTGTTCCATTAGATATTCCTATCGGAATGCCATGTTAAGCGTAATTAATTGAGTTATGCTCAATGATAACATAAATAATCATAATGCAATATAACCAAAAGCAATTGTACAAAACTACCCAATGATGGTGGAAAACACCAAGAGAACATCGTTGAACCCCGTAAAACTCCTTAAAACGTCCCTAGGACCCCTAATGACATAATCCTGCTCCCCTAACCTGGCCATCCAGTGCTGTGGAAATCCATCCTGGCTATAATATAGAGAAAACTGAAAATGGGGATATTATAGACTTACAATGCCAATCCATCTCGGATTATCCAAGAGCAAAATATACACCATGTATCTGAAATCTCCTTAAACACCCCAAACATAGTGTAAACACTTAGGGAGTACTTCAAAAAACTGATTATCATGATTAAGGGAGCTATCTTATTACCACGTAATTAGCCTTGTGTTGAAAGAGTCTAATATCCCATGATGCAACACACGATCTGATGTAAACAAAATATCCCTGAAGCCATTGCCTAGGCAAAATTTGGTTCTCATCCATTGTGCTTCAAGAGCATTTTAAGACTAGTCTTCTTTCACTAGAGGATTTGCACCCTTGGTGATTCGACTATAGGGTAGTAGAGATTCTCCTACTTGGCCCTTTGTTCATCTAATGAGATTGCCTCAATGCACCCATAAGGCTAATGAAGGTGTTGGTTTTTGGAGGACTTTTAGCTTCTTTGCTTCTAGTCATCTCCTACCTCCTAAATGGGAGATAAATAGGTTTGTTAGAAAATGATAATATTGGTCGTACATCTAAGTTTCTTGAATTGCCCCTCCAGTCTCAATCCTAAGATGATGTTGTATTGTGAGCAATTCTTGTAGCTAAGTGATGGCATTGGATTTCGCTTGGCCAATTTACAGTTTTCTCTGAGCAACTCTAAATCAAATGAAATTATCACATCTCACAGATGGAAATTATCTATCAGTTATGCTATGTACAAGAGGTTGAGTTGGAGGAGCATCTTGTTTTCAGATGTCTCCTTTATTATGATATTAGCGGGACAATTCATTGTTTGTACTAAGGCTCATGAGGACTCTCATGCTCCCTTGTTTTGCTGCTCAGATTAGAGGTGCTTGCTTGGCTCTCTTCATTCATGATGTGATTGCACATATATCAATGATCTTATGAGGTTCATGTAGGCTGGACTCCATAAGACAAATTACGTTTTTCTTCTTGCCTATTTCAACTACAGGTGGTAAAAACCGCCATCCAAAGGCCCCTATCTTGGATACACGCGGTACTAGAGCTCTATGGCCTCACACTTCCTTTTGCTTGTTTCCTGGTAGAATTATTTCCATGAAGCCATGGAGGAGTACTAAGGTTCAACGTGGATCAACCAACCAACCCTTATTGCATGCCCAAACTTCCATCACTAGTTTCTTTTCAGCAGCCTCTAGTGTTGGGAGAACTTCTATTCACTATTTGACTTTCTCCTAAGATCACCCAAACCAAACCCTCTTGGCCTCAGGTAACACTCTAATGACATTTTATAGGCAGTGCATAGGCACCTTGCAAGTCGTTGATGCAGAAGCAAATGCTTTATCTTCATCGTCTATTTCCATGGTGGTTGATGCAGCAATTAATGTTTGATCTTCCTCTCCTTCTACGTTTCTATCTAATGATGAGTAGTTTCTTCTCATTTTGCTATATCTTTATACTTTCAGACTCATTTGTCTTTTATCTTTATTCTTCTAGTTTTCATGGGCAGCGTTGCCACTCTGACAATATGTTAGTAGTTGTACTTTTGGGTCCCATTGACCTACTTTTTGGTCATTTAATAAAATTATTTTATACTATCTTATGGCACAAGCAATTCTGCCATGCAGGATAGCTTTGAGGCTACACAAAGATATGGTTATTTTGTGCAAAATGCATTTGGAGTTATGATTCTTGCAGAACTCCACTATGAATGGTACAATTGGGACATATATTGGTTCATTTCAATGATTGTGAAGAACTAAAAGGGATTTGGAATTTATATGTTAGTCCATGCTTGCTAATATTAGTATTGACTATTAGCAAATATACTGACCCTGTGGAAAAATATTGATACATAGAGGCACAATGTCAAGCAGGTCCAATTTTCTGTTGAATTGGAGCCTTCAAGGGACAAACAACTAATACATGTGTCATACTCCTTTATTCAAACTATTTTTCTGAGCCTTTGAAACTATTTTAACACTTGGCGTCCATTATGCACAGAATTCAATTGGTGGAAAGTCAGAGTTTTCTGGTGGTCATGTCAATTCTTCAATGATGTGAGATGCTATTTCTTGTAATCAAGATCTTTTTCTCCTGGTTAAATTTGATTGTCATTTTCTTTAGCAGCCTGTCATTCTGTATTGTTAGTTTTTCAGATATTCTCTTTTTTTGTGTGAAATATCTAAGGATCTAATTAACTATCAGGACGGAAGATGGAGTGCAAGGAGCGCTTCTTCATCACAGGCATGTTTCCAACCTTTAACTGCTTGTTGTTGTACTTTGTACTTACATAGGGTAAGACTGCTCTTGGTTCTGGACAATCCTAGCTAATCTTTTCTTGAGGGGATCATCTCTATAATGATTCCTTATCTAGTTTCATTCTTCGGTGTTTATGGTTATAGGACAGCAAAAGATCTTCCTCCAGTGACATTCGCTATAGCATCCCAGCAAACAAGTGATGTTAGTGTGTCTGTATGCCCCAGCTTTTCAATTTCAGGAAGCAACTCCAAGTTCTCAGCTAGAGACATGTGGTCTCAAATTAAAGAGGTCAGATAGTAATAACAATGTTTAATGCGTTTTCCTGTTATCTCATCTTTCAAATGTCCTTTATAAATATTTTAATGTTTAAGAGAAGCAAATACATTGTACAATCTACCTATAATTGGGAGAAGGGGATGCTGCTTATGAATTGCTGTTTGTTAGTTAAATTGCAATGGAGTTGCTGTTAGAGTTTTTTCCCCTTGGAAAAAAATCTTAACTTTCTTCATTAACATAATGACTCGAATTACATTTTGCTGATGCATAGTTGAAAGTATGCATTCTTGAAAGAACCTTCAGATAGTTTTTCTGTGACCATCTAGAACAGGAGAGGCAAAAGACTCCCTGAGAGTAGAAAAAGTGACAATTTTCACATTGTTCATGAAAATGAGCTGATCCAAAAAGAGCTGGTCCGAAGTGTTCAGTGGTTCACCCTCTTTATGAGTGAAAGCATAAATATATACATATAGTTGTGAAAATTCCCCAAACCCGGAAATCCCTACTGCAGCAACTGATGATATTTCTCCTACTTGTTAGATGAACAAGTTATTTGTAGTTTCCTACGACAAACATCAAAATAAATACACTGCAGCCTACGCCATTTAAATAATATGCCGAAACAAAAAACTGAACAATAGAGAAAGATACAACACAAATGACACAGTTGTTTTTTTAAAAATGTTCCCGGAAAAACCCAATACAGGAAAACCAGTGCAGCAGATCTGAGGCTTTTTATTATTAAGTAGAAGTTATTTCTGAATACAACCTCTGGATGCCTTGCTGGCAATCCAATACAAAGAATATCACTCGGCAGAAGAAATTAGTGAGATTACCTCACTCTAGACAGCAAATTCGGCTGATCCGGCAGCTGAACCAATGACTCCTTGACTACTTCTGCGCTCCCCTTGCATAGGCCTATGTCAGCCTCTAAGGCACTGTGTCACCTTTGTTGGGAATCGATTTGCTATCTGGAGCTGATTCTGGCCTTCTCGGCCTAGAGCGTCCAACTCTCCAGCAAATTCAGACCTTTGTGTGGAAGGCTCCTACGCTGCTCTAAGTGGGTCCTGCGTGAGCCCTTCCTGTCTCTGTATCACCCTCTCTGGCCTCTACGCTGCCTCCTCTGTGTCTCTCTGCCTCTCTTCTGAGTATTTTGTGCTTCGGAGAAGATCTTCCAGTGAAAATTCTCTCTATGCTCCTCTGCATGATCTCTACAAATCACTGCGTTGCCTCTCACTTAAGCAATTTGATCTGACTAATCAATTTTCTGTGTATCTTCCAAATGACCCTCAAGCTTCCTTAAATAATTTTCTCGTTGACATTCAATGGCCCAGATTAGAAGCTAATCAATGGTTAAGATCATTTTTGCTTGATCCTCGTTTTCTACTAGAAGTTACACCCACAGTTAGATTAATACCCATTAATTATGTTAATTTTTTAAGCTTAGACTTAGGGTCCTGTTGACCTCTACCAGTCAACTACCCATGCAGTACACCCCCCTCTTTCTTCGCAAAAGGGGGCAGCACCTGATCAGCGTGTCCGTGCCATCCTGCAGTCATCAGCATTTTTTAAATCGTTTATGTAAACCCAGTCTGCATGTATTAATTGTAAATAATCCTAGCAGATGTGAGTCGTGTTGTAAATTGCCTAGGTGGACCTAACTTTCCATGATAATCTATGTCCCGGGAGGTTTTTCGTCTCACCGATCCACGGATCGGCAGAGTTTTCCTTCAAACCTGACCCCAAAGCCGGGTTAAATTTTGTCATTGGAATTTTAGAAAATCCTAGTGTATTGATCTGCTAGATTATAGTTGTGTCGCAGAACTGGGTGTTTTGTGAGGGTCTATGTTATAGGGGTTTTTCTCCCTTGAGATGTAAATGGTTAAAATCATGATGTAATGTGTCCTGAGGGTTGAAAAATGTTTAAATCCCCTCATCAGTCCTAAGTCCTAGG
>APFE031756382.1:84460-125346 GCA_000404065.3 Pinus taeda | reverse complement strand
AAATAATTTTTTTTTGCTCGATTCAGTGGTTTTCATGCTATACCTTTCACGCTGGATTTCCAAGCCGAGATACGAAATCAGTATCCAGTTAATGGTTTATGACTCGTGGCGGTTCGAAGTATTCGTTCTTTAAATCTTCAATTGCTGGATATCATTTTGGTCATTCTAAGAGCATTGTTCACATTTAATGTTTCTATAATCATTTAATCGATTTAATGACAGTCTCTTAAGGCACTGGTCTGCTAATCAAATCATTTTTGTGCTTATATTAAATCGTGTCTCGTGTCTCCCAACCAACTGGTCGACAGTTGGTCTTCAATATCTCACAGGGTCTACCCCCCTTAGCCGCAGGAGACAGGCTTAAACGGAGGGATCGGGGATCAAAGTGACAGCCCCCGGTCTGAGCGTTGTCGTGTCAATCTACGCGACAACAGGTCCCATTAAAAATAATTAATTATTTTAATAAAACTGTCTCCAGGTGGAATTCCCAAAACTTTTTCTGGGTTCTTTGGAATACATGTGCCCAAGTCTCCCTGCAAAATTTGAGACTTAGGGCACATATGATGCTACCAGAAATCAACACTTCCTCTTAGCGAGGAATGTGCTCTAGCAATATCTCCCACTAAAGCATCACCCTGACTTCATAACATCGTCCTCTGCGCTGCTGATGTCTGACATGCTGTCCACCAGCTACTGCCCTGTTGCTGCAACTGTATTGCTGCTCACACTGGCACTGTCAACACTGCATTCGTACTACAGTTCCCTCTGAATTTCTGCATTCGTGATGTTGTTGGCACTGCCACTGCCAACTACCCGTGCACTGCAAATTGCTTCTGCTTCTACATCAACAACGGAAAAACATCCCAAATTACTAAACAAGTGTTCAACATAGATGCATCTCGATGCTGAATATCTGACTGCTGTTAGTCCCACGCCATCCCTCTGAAGCCACTGTGCTATTGCACTGTGCCTCCCTGCATTGCTGCAACTCTGCACTACACTACTCAGACTTGACGTTCTAGCCATTGCATCTGTCGCTCCAATACTCCACTGCACAAACTGATACTGGTCCATCCTGCTACTTCTAATCTTGGCTCCTGTAGCAAGGTATTGATCCGTGAGGTGGGCTCCTCAAGGATCCTGCCCATCTGTAGCTCTTTTGAACTACAACTCCAAATTAGCCCACCTCCCTCCTGGATTTTCTCGGCTGTCATGGTGAACTCCTCCTCCTCGATCTTCGCGGGTGCAGCCTTCGGATCGTGCTTCTCATCTTTGTCCTTCTTCCTGAGAGGACACTGTGTTGCGTAGTGACACATTTCACCACACCTGAAGCATTTGATCTTCGAGACGTACTTCTTCCGCCTCCGCTACTCCTGCTGCCCCTTGGATGCAAGGGTTGCATTCTCTTCCTCCTCCTTGGGCTTTGACCCTCTGCTGCTGCTTCTGTTAAGATTACACTTGACCAAGTCTCTCCTCAGCTCCTCTTTCTTAAGAGTTGCCCACATCTCATCCCAATTTGGCAAAGTCACACTGCCAAGGATACTTTGGACAAAGACTTGCCAATATTCAGAAACAAAATTTAGGGCCAGTCTTACCAACTCGGACCCTTGACGTGGCCAGTCTTACCATTTCGGACCCTTGACGTGTAGATCCCAAAGCTGCTAACTTGTCTCGAGTCTCTTGAAGTTTCGTGAGGAATGGATCTATGCGCTCCCCCTTTTGCATCTGTGAAGATCTCAGTTTTTGCTCTAAGTACATCTTCTGTTGCTCGGAAGATCCTTTATACAGTGTTGCCAAGGCATCCCACATCTCCTTAGTAGTCCCTCTGCTAGCGACGTGACAAACCACATTGTCCTTTACTCCATCAAGGATCATCCTCTTGGCCTTTGCCATTTTTGCTCGGTACTTCCTCAACGGATTTGGATTTGCAGGCACAACCACCACACTGTCGACATAGGTCTTGAGTGAATGTTCATCTAGAAGGAACGACATCCTTGCTTTCCAGATGACGTAGTTGGATGCCCCATACAACGTGTCTTGATCTCTCAGCCCACTGGTTGCCATCTCTGCCACGAAAATGTTGAATTGCTCCTCTCAGCTTCTTACTGTTGCTACTCAGCCTATAAGAAAACGAACTTCTTGGCGGGAAGTCTACTGAGAAAAAATTCCCTCACTATGCTTGTCCTCTCTCTTTTGACGTCTTTCAGCCCAGTAATCTCCTCTCATAGACAACCCCTCTAGAAGCAAATTGCGCTAGCATAGGGCGCATAGCATATTCCTAGTGGACAATCAACCAACGTTGACCTAAACTGCACTGGCATAAAGGCCTGCCCTTAAGCCCAGCGCATGGCACAGTAACAGTGCTTAGTCTTGCTCCCACTGTTGAATGTGATCCCTCATTGCGCCCAAGTCTTGTCCCGCCTTAACTCCTCTGCGCATGGCGTAGTTTTAGTGAGTAGTGGGGTCATCCCTTGCTCACGGTTAAGCTCACCTGCGATGTCGTATCCTTTTCCTTCTTGAGCCTAACGCAAAGAGTAATTCTAGTCAACAAGCCCATCACCCCTATCCCTTGTACTTGCCCACTGCGCTGCACCCTAAAGAGCTCCTCCTCATAGCGCATGGTGCAGTTCTAGTGGGTAG
Source organism: Pinus taeda (assembly GCA_000404065.3). NCBI lineage: Eukaryota > Viridiplantae > Streptophyta > Pinopsida > Pinales > Pinaceae > Pinus > Pinus taeda. The sequence goes on along the minus strand of APFE031756382.1, from coordinate 122,706 downwards.
TGGTGGTCTCCTCAGCCATTGTTAAGTTCAACTACGCCATCCTCATCTAGCCCTTCCTTCTTTGTTTTTTCACAGGCCTACTACAAGCAACTTGTTCCATGAGCAAGGTAGAGATAGAATGGATGATTTCAACACTGATTTTGTCTTGTCATGAGTAATCTTCATTGGAAGGTGTCCTATCTCAACATGGCAAGGTGATGCTCAAGGAAGATAGTAAGGAGAATGAACAAGGAAGCACTTGCAAAGAAGAAGCACAAAGAAGAACCATCATGAAGGCATGAAGCAAATCTTGGACCATGACAAAATGAAGACAATAAATGATAGATCTGAAGGTTCCAACATTTATCAACACCCTTTGGGGGTGAAGATGAAGAACAAAGAAGATCTTTCTTGTAGATGAAGTACTGATCAAACCTATCATGAAGAAGTCAAAGACATAGCAACAAAGAAAGTAGCTTGGCATTGCCACACCATGATGTCGTTTCATGTCATCACTGTCAACTTGTGGCTTGTACAAGGGTCATCACAATGTCAAATGAGTCAATGTGTCATGCTACATGGTTTGCGGATGTAATTATCAAAAGGAAAATGACAAAACATAAAGGTGTGGAATTCCAAGAGTCATATGTGGAATATGTAGGTACATGTGGACAAAAGAGTCATATAGAATTCCAAAGGTTACATTACAAGTCCAAGAGTCACGAGGGTAGTTCAAAAGTCATGGGGATATGAAAGGCCATTCCTCTTGTTATAAAAGCAACCTCATAACTCAAGAAAAAGGCTTTTGGAGGCTTAGACTTTGGAGAGCTAGCCTTAGCTTCTTCAGCTTGGCATAGGAGAGAAGAGTATTCTGTTGGAGAAGCAAGAAGTGACTTAATGTTCCACTATTGGAACTAGTGCATCAACATTGTAACCATGTATTTGGATCTTTCACTAATAATTAGAAACTCATTGAACTAACACATTTTCATGCATGTATCGTGAATGTTGTAAAACTATTCTTTAAATGTTTGCGGTATATGTTATGTTCATATGTACTAAGGAAATTTAACTACTTCATTGGCTTTGATACTTATCTTGTTGAATGTTTATTGTATTTTGTTGAATGTGTATTGTATTTGCTTTAATGATTGTTGTGTCGATGTGAACTATTTCGCTAGATAACTAATGAATCTTTTCTTGCTTTCGTGTGCCTCTCCTAGGACAGTTCTATTACTTTCCTTCTAGAGACTTACTCTTGTCTCCCAATCATGAAGGTCTCCTTTTACACATTGTTATTGGTGTTCCACAATGTCAACTTGCTTGTTGAAAGGTTGTGTATCAATGTTGCGAACATTGGCATCGGGATAAAATCGGCAAGGTTCTGGAAAACCAAAAAATTGTAAAAATCAGGAAAATATCGGTAAAAAATCAGCAAACATCGGCAAAATTAAGATTCCATAAAAATATCTTTAAAAATCAGCAAACATCGGCTAGGCCAAAAATCATGATTTCGAGATAAAATTGGGATGTTATTGAGATGTTCGCAACACTGTTGTGTATAACCTCTTATGTTACCCATTGAAACCAAGGCAAACTTTAAGTTATGGTGTCTGGGCCGATACTCTGGATGGCGCTCCTACTCTAAATGGTGTGAGGTGTAATTGGGTCTTCACATCCGGAAGACCCCCTGTATGTTGGCGGTATCCAGCACCACCAACAAGTGGCAAATAATATTTCATTAGAAAGGGCGGCAAAAAGTCACTTAGTGGAAAGTGGCCCCCAGCAATAAAATAATATTAAAAAGGGGAATCTAGAAGCTTGGAGAGACCGAATGAAAAATTATAGGAGGGTGGACTCATTGTTAACGATTCTATTCTAGCTGATCATTTCTCATTGATATTGAAGAGAAACTCAAGCGAGTTTCAAGTGAAATTTTCACCCTCATTTCGGTCGATCTCATTGCCACCGTAGCTAATAATTCTCCATCTTCAGTGGACATTATTGCTACCCTAATTTAATCTCCCTGTGATTATTTCTGAAGAACTAATTCGAGTTTATTGCAGGGAATCTTCAGCATAGTTGTGGATTGAAGACATGCTTTAACACATTGGTTACTGCAGGGGCTCGTGATCCATTATTCCAAGGATGAGTTTGTCTCATGTAAAGATCGTGTTCCCCTTAATCTGGACCAGAGGAAGAGAGCTTGAATTATTCAGATCGGGTCATCAAGTGAAGAAGGCCGATTCACTTGTTTGTCCACAATTGAAAAAGGCCGTACTTACCCTTGGGCTGCAGAGGCTAAGTGGAACTTCTTGAGCTAATCTCCCAGCCTACGATTAGACATTTCTAGATCTTCCTAGCAGGTTGAAGAGCTGATTTTTTGAAGAGCACATGGATTGAAGTATTTGCATTTTTTGGAGGTTGAGACAGTCCCTTCAAGGAGGCTGAATTTCCCTTATGAAAGACAGAATCTTCTGAGGTTATATTGTTCACAATTTTGGCATAAAAAAAGGCAGAATGAACTCACGCAAATCTGTTAGCTTGGTGCAGGGTTTTGACCAGAGGAAGAGAGACTAATTTCCTGAGCATTTCCAGGATCTGTGCCACAAGGAGGGTTGAATTTCCATTCAGCATTTTGGGCTGAATTTGATCAAGAATGAAGAGGCTGTATTCACTGTCAAAGGACTGATACTGAAGAGGCAGAATTCACTGTTTGGGGACTGATATTTCTGATCCTAAACTGCTGTGGGTCATGGAGCTATCCCAGGTGCCTATGTGCCATTACTGAGCTCATAAATCTCTGTTATTCATTTTTATTAAGTGGCTGAGTGTATCGGACTTTCGTTGTGTGTACCTAGGCTGTGTCTGGAAGAAGAAAATATATATATTGGGTCCCTTTGTACCATTCTCCAAGTTTGCAAAGTCTGATATGTGTTTAATCAGAGGCTGAATGTTGTATGTATCAGTTCATATTCCAGTCATTAAATCTGAACATGCTCATTTTTTTGCACTCCACTGTGGTCTAAATAATTTATGGGTAATACATGAAGGATATGTGGCTGTTTTAAAGTGTTTCCATGGGCAAATTTCATACTGTATATTTGGTCTGCTATAGAAATTAGGAAACAAACACCTACAACAATATGAATACAAACTATTTGATAAAATGTCTCACTAAGGAAACCAATTGAACTCAGAAATTATGGTGGTATTTTTGGGTCATTTCCTGGAAGTGATGGTACAGTGGCATCAGAGCATGCTCTTGGACAGCTGTTGGGTTTGAGGGGCAGCTTTTGACAGTGAATTGATGAGTTCCGAAGTTATCAAGGCAAAGAACCCACTCCACCTTGGAAAGATGAAGACAAGTTAGGAACTCAGAGGGGAACTCTTGCAAGTTATGCATGGATATCAAACGAATTTAACAACATTATTAGAGCATCCTGAATAGTTTAAGCCACCCTTATCAATTTGGAAGAAAAGAGGGGCTCAAATCTGAAGAAATGAATGACTTCTTGGAAGTGCATGCACCAGTTCATGTTGAGGATGTGCGTAATGAGGTTGACAAAACAACAGCCCTTAGTACTCCATTAGAATCATCCTGTGAGGCTGATAACACTAGTAACCATGATGGACAAGATGAGACTACATATGATAAGGGTTCCCAATCAATTAGCAAAGGTGATTATGATGATTCAGGTGGGTTGGCACCTAATCATGATAAATATTTGGATGCTGATACAATTTATCAGGAGTTAGGCATGAAGGGTGACATAGAGGATGATGATTTGGAGAAGCATAATGACAGTTACCATGAATCCCATCATTTGGCAGGCAATTGAAGGTAGGTGAAGATATGATTGTCGCTTCCTTGAGGCATTTTGACGATACACAGGCAGTGGTGGCAGATTATTGTTGGGGTGCAGTGACACCTGACGGTTTGGGAGGAGAGCCTTCACTTGCAGATTTTCAAACTCTCAGGAAGGCATTGGTAGAGATGAAATCCAACAACCTACTGTGAAAATTCCTTGAAATGCAACAACTGGAAATTATTCTTCTAACTGGTTAATTATTAAGCAGTTTGCTACAACAAAGAACAAATAATTCATGCTGCAATTCTTCACAAATAAAAAATTATGCTATGGAAATAAAATATGCGGAACTGAGAAATTTAAAGCTATCACACACAAATTGATACCGTTATTTTTGGACAAACTTCCCAGGAAAAACTGGTTTGAGGGGCAGCTTTTGACAGTGAATTGATGAGTTCCGAAGTTATCAAGGCAAAGAACCCACTCCACCTTAGAAAGATGAAGACAAGTTAGGAACTCAGAGGGGAACTCTTGCAAGTTATGCATGGATATCAAAGGAATTTAACAACATTATTAGTGCATCCTGAATAGTTTAAGCCACCCTTATCAATGTGGAAGAAAAGAGAGGGGCTCAAATCTGAAGAAATGAATGACTCCTTGGAAGTGCATGCACCAGTTCATGTTGAGGATGTGTGTAAATTGTAATGAGGTTAACAAAACAACAGTCCTTAGTACTCCATTAGAACCATCCTATGAGTCTGATAACACTAGTAACTATGATGGACAAGATGAGACTACATATGATAAGGTTTCCCAATCAATTAGCAAAGGTGATTATGGTGATTCAGGTGGGTTGGCACCTAATCATGATAAATATTTGGATGCTGATACAATTTATCAGGAGTTAGACATGAAGGGTGACATAGAGGTTGATGATTTGGAGAAGCATGATGACAGTCACCATGAGTCCCATCATTTGGCAGGCAGTTGAAGGTAGGTGAAGATATGATTGTCGCTTCCTTGAGGCATTTTGACGAAACACAGGCTGTGGTGGCAGATTATTGTTGGAGTGCAGGGACACCTGATGGTTTGGGAGGAGAGCCTTCACTTGTAGATTTCAAACTCTTAGGGAGGCATTGGTAGAGATGAAATCCAACAACCTACTGTGAAAATTCTTTGAAATGCAACGACTGGAAATTATTCTTATAACTGGTTAATTATTAACCAGTTTGCTACAACAAAGAACAAATAATTCATGCTGCAATTCCTCACAAATAAAAAATTATGCTATGGAAATAAAATATGCGGAACTGAGAAATTTAAAGCTATCACACACACAAATTGACACCATTATTTTTGGACAAATTTCCCCGGAAAAACCAAATGTGAGAAAACCAGTGCCATAGATGAGGGTTTTATTATTATGCAACAACAAAAATTTTGAGTGCAATAAAAAGGATGCCAAACTGGCGGTCTTTCCTGAGAGAAATGTTGGCAAAAATATTACAGGGAATTTACCCTTCTCCACAAGCAATCTTGGCTCAATTATGCCACTCGAACTGGCAAACTTGGACCCTCTGCACAACTTCTACATCACCCCTGCGCAATCACTCACATGGTCAACCCTATCTTGCCACAAATCTGCCTCTCATTGACAGCTATTGCTTTGGAAATAATTCTCCGGTACTTTATAAAATTATCCCAGACTCTGACGATTGAATCCCCCTTCTTAGCTAAATCGAACTACCTGGCTCTATCTAGGCTCCTGTGCAGCCTCCTAGAGAAATAAGAAGACCTCCTCTTCCAAATCTTCTAGAACTAGAAACTCCTCCGGAAATCTGCTACTTTGCCCCTCTACCACCTACTACTTAATCACTGGCTCGATCTCACTGTTGAATCACCGACTACTGGAAAATCGAACTTCCTTGATCATTGAGTATCTGCTTCTGGTGTGTACTCCATCGACCCCATCAACCTCCTCTTATAATCTCCAATTGAGACTTCAACAACCACGATTAAATCTTTATCGATGGTTGATATCATCTCTATGTCGATCCATGTGAGTTTCTAGAGAATATTCACTTTTCTCAATTAATTCATATTAATTAATCGATTTCCCTAAGTTAGACCTAGGAATTTTTTAATTATCGATCAATTAATTTAAATGCACTGTCTCTAGGTGGAATTTCCAAAAACAATTTCTAGGTTTGGAGAACTCATGTGTTTTAGCCTCTCCACAAAGTTTGAGACTAGAACACCATCCGATGCTACAAAAAGTAACACTCCCTCTTAGTGTGGAAGGTGTTCTAGTGTTATATTGCTACAACAACCTGTTGCTGCATCATCCTCCCATACATGCCGCTGATGTCTGACAACTGTAGCTGCCTACCACTGTCCATCAACCACTTTGCTAACTCTGATTCATCTGCTACTGGGTATATCTAAACCATGCTGCTATTGGCACTGCACTGCACAACATGTACTATTGCCAACTCTGCCAGTGCACTGCAACCCAACTAACACTCCCTCTCACTATTGTTGTTGTTGTTGCAATTACTGCAACTGAGAAGTATTTGAATCAACTGTGTCTTTGTGCTGCAACTGTCTCCTGAGTCTTTGATTGCTAGTAGCCTCTGCACTGTCCATTGGAAAATTTGCGTTGTTGTTGACTCTGCACTGTTATCAACATTGCTTTGCGCCCCTCAACATGTGTCTGCAACTAGCCCGCAACCGTCACTCTAGAACTGACTGCACCAACTGACATAGATTCTCCTGCTGCTGAATAATGTGGGCCCCTGTATCAAAGGTTTGGTCCTACCACAACAATCTAGAATTACTCCCCTTGTCGCATCTGCACTGGATCTTGCTCGGATCTCTGCAACTCTAGGACTAAATCTATACATTGCCCCACCTCTCTCCTGGAGGTATGGCTGCATACATGGCGAAATATTCCTCTAGCCTAGAGGAAAGATTATCGATCTTTGCAGATGCGTCGCTTGATCCTGTTTCCCCTTCTTTTCCTTCTTCCTTTGAGGACACTGGGTATTGTAGCGGCCAAACTTGCCACACCCGAAGCACTTGATCTTGAACAAATTGTTCTTCTTCTTCTTCTCTCATAGCGAGCCTTGTCCCCGACTCGGAGCTTTCGCTTTCCCTATTGATGTAAGGGCCACATTTTCATCCTCCTTCACACCCTTTGATCCTTTGCTGCTACTGTTGTTGATGGAGCTCTTTAATGGAGCTTGCCTCATCTCCTCTTGTTTGATATTTGCTCACATCCTGTCCCACCCAATCAACTGATCTCATCCCAGAATGCCCTGGACGAAGGTTTCCCACTTCTTGGTGACACTGTTGAGGTCCAAAAGCACAAGTTTTGTAGGTGGAGGTGATTCTCCTACGACTATGAGCTCATCTTAGATATCCTGAATTTTGGTGGGATAGGGGTTAATGCCTTCACCCTTCTACATTCGAACATCTTCTGCTGCTCAAAAGGATTCTAATACAGTGTGGCAACAACATCCCACATTTCTTTGGCAGTATTCTTGCCAGCTAGATGCAAGACTATATGATCTTGAACGCCATTGTGGATTATCCTCTTCGCCTTGGCCATCTCCTTAATGTAATTCACTAGCTAATCTAGATCTGCAGTTACGACAACAACATTTTCAGTGCGCAACTTTAGACCATATTCGTCTGGTAGGAATGCCATCTTGGCCTTCCAAATATAATAGTTCGATGCACCCTCTAATGGGTCCTGATCTCGGAGTCCTTCTGAAGCCATCACTTCAAACACTTGACTTGGGACGAAAATCTATCTCTTTCACTTGCTTGATTGCTAACATAGCTGCTCGCACTCCTTCCTGGAGAGAAAATATACCTACTACTACTGCCTACTGCAATTGGAAATTTTGGATATCTTAAACTAGAAACCGTTTAAGATAAACTCCATGTGTGTGTGCAATTTCTCTTCCTCTTCCACTTGAATCTGCTCAATGATTCTAATTCGCTACTTTCTGGAATTACAATTCCGGCTCTACCTATTCTTGTTGGCGTTCTACTCCTGAGCAATTTGAACTTTTTCTGCCACTCTGCAACTGGAAATCGAATTTTTCTCTGCCACTCGCACTGCATGGCTAGGCCTTGTGCAAACCCTAGAGATATTTGTTGAAAATTGTAACTAGGTTCGGTCTTCATAATGACATGTAATTGTGACTTTTGTAATTGATGTAAATAAAGGAAATAAAATTATTTTTGTAAGCCTTGTTTCATGGGTTTCATGAGCAAGTGATTTTATTTTAGGTGGCTCCTATTGAGAGCCTTAGGTGGCTCCGAATTCACTACGTTTGTGGAACAGGCTGAGGTCCCTTTATATAGTGGTCAGCCAATTTGGACATCCCTCTAAGATTTCGGGTGAACGGAGGCAACGAAGAAGCTCGGTGGTATTTCTGTGATTTCAAAGAATAAAAGGCAGTGAAGGGAAGTCTAAATCTTCGCATTTCTGAAATTTCGGTGAACTGAGACAATAAAGGAGTTCGGTAGAGGCTACAGTTGGAAGTGAAACATCTTTGGATTTGGATATGAGAACAGAACTCGTTGTATGAGATAGAGGAAGAGTTTGGGTGTCTAAAGGAATTCAGATATCTCTACAGTTCATATTTCAGTAGTAGCAAAGAAGATGAGATGGTTTGTAGGGTACCATAGTCATACATTTCTGTACTATGAAGGCCATGACAGGGAAAAGAAGATCTTGAAGGTAGTGATGAGGAGACCTTGAAGATAGTGATGCATAGAAGGTCGAAGCGAAGGAAGAATCATGAAGAAGAAGAGACAGTCGAGAAGCAGTGTCTTGGTCTTGGAGTGGCTAATAGGTCAAGGGTCTTGGTCTTGGTATTCGTCAATTGGAATCTCTAGAAGAAGAATTTGTGCAGGTTTTCTTCTCAAAGAGTGTGAGGTTTTGGCCCTGGCTCATTGCCCACATGCTATGTTTCTTGCCTATTTATGTTCTTGCATTGGCTACTATTTGATGAAAAAGAACACTAAGAATCTAAAGTAAAGAAGATCCTAATCTAATCAAGTAAAAATCATTCACAAGCATTCACCAAAGAAGAGAAATAAACTAATTCTAATTCCCTATATTTCTCAACAAAATTGTGCTGCTGCTCCATCTGAACAACAAATAACTCCCTTGTCATCTCTGAGCTATTGATCCGATCAAAATTGCTCCGATACCATGTGTAAATTCCTTGAAATGCAACAACTAGAAATTATTCTTCTAACTGGTTAATTATTAAACAATTTATTTGCTACGACAAACAACGAATAATTCACACTACTATTGTTCACAAATAAAAAATACGATGCAGAAATAAAATATATTGGGAATTTTAGAGCAATCACACATACAAATTGACACCGTTATTTTTGGACAAATGTGTCTGGAAAAAAGCAATGTGGGAAAATCGGTGCAGTGGATGAGGGTTTTATTATTATGCAACAATAGAAATTATGAGTACAATAAAATGGATGCCAAACTGGCGATCTTTTCTAAGGGAAATATGGCAAACCTGTCTGAGGGAATTCACCCTCCTCCAGAAGTAATCTTGGCTCAGTATGGCCACTCAAATTGGAAAACTCGGACCCTCTTCTCAACTTCTGCGTCACCCTTGCATAGTCACTCACATGCTCAACCCAATCCTTCCATGAATCTTCTTGATTGACTGTTGCTTCTTTGGAAATAATTCTCCGATGCTCTGGAAAATTATCCCGGACTCCAACAACTGAATCCTCTTGCTCAAATAAATCGAATTGCCCTCTTGAGGCTTTGTGTAGGCCCCCACGCAACCTCCTGGAGAAATAAGATGACCTTGTCTCTTGACTCTTCTAGAACTAGAAACTCCTCCAGAAATCTGCTAATCTAACCCTTTGCCACTTGCTAGTCGATCATTGGCTCGATCTCATTGCTGAATAACCTGCTACTGGAAAATCGAATTGCCTTGATCACTGAGTATCTGCTTCTAGTGTGTTCTCTATCAACCCCATCGACCTCCTCTTTTAATCTCCAGTTGAGACCTCGATGACCATGATTAAATCTTTATCGATGGTTGAGATCATCTCTAAGTTGATCCATGTGACTTTCTTGAGAATTCTTACCTTTCTCAATTAATTCCTATTAATTAATTGATTTCCCTAAGTTAGACTTAGGCATTTTTTAATTATCGATCAGTTAATTTAATTAAATTGTCTCTTGGTAGAATTTCCAAAAACGATTTCTGGGTTTTGAGAACTCTTGTGTTTTAGCCTCTCTACAAAGTTCAACTCCTCCTTATGTGCTTTCTCACTTCTCTTAAGTGATTGAGAGAGCGAGTTGACTAAAAACCCTATTCTCCACATGTTCCCAACTTATTTAATCCTAATTTTTCTTGTCTGTTTCTCACTTTTACGAGTAAAGTGAATTTTTATGGGGAAAAGTTAATATTTTGGACCCAAAAGTGAGTACCAGGGTAATGTTGGTGCTCTGAGAATGAAAGTCAAGTACCCACATGCCATATGACTCTTCCTAGTACCACTTTTTTATTTGTCACATAAAAATTAATTAAAAACTTCCGTTCTGTGATAATTTTTTAATTATTAAAAAATCTTACTAGAACCTAATGTAGTTCCGTGAGACTTTGGATAATGCCTAGCATGGTAATATACCTTGATCCTAGATAGAAAACACACTCAAGGCCCAGTTACTAATGGCACTCGAGCTTTGGAGGATGTGTGTGAAAAAACTCAATTAATCATTTATCGTTAAAAAGCGAAAATAATTAAGTAAAGAAAACTCTCTAGAGTGAGGCCTTACTAACCAGGTCCGAAGGGCCTATGTCTGTGACATAAGTTCATGATGCTAGTGTCGTTTTGTGAAATTCCCCCATTGGGTACATAATTTGCATAGAGAAAAAAGATAGAAGAAGAAAGATAGAGTGATAGAGAAGGGGCAATATTTGCCCTGTTTGACTTCTGAGCTTGAAAAAATTTGTTTGATGCCTTGTCCATTGGACTGTGAGGTCTTCATTCCCTACTAGGTACATCTGAGCAGGTAGTAGACACCAACCCATTTCCTATGCCCATGCTGCCTTCAAAGAGATGGTATAATCAACTCACTCAATTCGCGCAAACTTTGACTGTAGACAGTGTCTATAGGGACAAAGAAAAGAATGCATGGTTGGTTCTGGAATTTTTTTCTTCAATCAGGCATAGAATAACAAAGTCGATAAGATAATTTCTAAAAAAATATAAGACACAAGAATAGTTAACCTTATCTCTAAGCAAGGCGAACTTAAGGACAAAAAAAGCAAAGCATGTGGCTTTGAGATTATTCTAGCACCAAGTAATTGGTTAACTTCAGGTCAAAGAAGGGATCATCAAGGTCTCACCAATCAAGGTCATATGAAAGCCTCCCAACACTTATGAATTTCTAAAAATAGCCAGTATCTCTAGGTGAGCGCCGTGAGCTAAATATTGTGAAAATTTCATGTCTGAAATCCTATTGCAATAACTGGTATTATTTCTTCTAACTATTAATTAAATTAGCATTTTATTGCTATGACAACAATGAAATAAACACACTACAATCTTCACAAAAATATTGCAGAAAATAATAGCACTGGAAATTGAGAAATATTCTAGCATATACACATAAATTTGACACACTTATTTTTGGAAAAATGTCCCCGGGAAAGCTCAACTTGGGAAAACTAGTGCAACCATTGAGGGTTTCTATTATTATGTAGCATTGAAATTTTGAGTACAATATATGGATGCTGAACTGACAATCCAATCACCAAAAAAATCTGGTCAAATTATCTGTGAGGCAAATACTTAAACACCACGCCTAATCCTGCTTCGCCAATTGACAAATCTGGCTAGTCGTTGTGCCTCTACGTGAGCCTCTGTGCAGGCTTGCGTAATCCCCAACCTGCTATGTCCAGAATTGCAAGAAAAATGACATCCTGGTTGACTCTTCCTCTGGGAGAAATTTGCTTGGCCTCTTGGAGAATTTCCGAACCAATAGTTACTGAATTTGTCTCTCCTTCAGCAAAATCGATCTCCCTTTGAAACCTTTTGCGCTGCCTTTGTGCAACTCCGTTGGGAAATATGACCCTTTTGCTGTTGACTCTTTGGATGTGGAAAAGCTTTCCTCTAGACTCACTGTCCATGCCCCTCTCTGTCTTTGCTTCCCTTCTGAAGCTCGAACTTTTCTGTTAACAGTTCCTCTCTGGAAAAAATCGAACTCTCCAAGGAAATCGATCTTTGTGTGTGTGTTCTCCATCTACCCATTAACTTCTTATAATCTTTTGTTGGACCTCAAACGACCAAGATTAAATCTTAATTGATGGATAAGATTATTTTCCAGTCGATCTGTGTGGGTTTCTAAATGATTCACACCTTATCTCAATTAATTCTGATTAATTAACCCCTTTTCCTAAGTTTAGACTTAGGAAATAATTAAAAATAGGCTAATAATCTAATTGAGACACTTCTAAGTAGAATTTCCAGAAACAATTTCCTGGGTATGAAGAACTCTTGTGTTTTAGCCTCTCCCGAAAGTTTCGAGACTAGAACACCTTCGATGCTACAAAAACTAACACTCCATGTTAGCGAGGAAGGTGTTCTACAACACCTTGTCTCTGTATCACCCTCTGTCATGTTGTTGAATTCCAGCCACTGTGACTGACTGCCACTACCCACCAACTATTGCGCAACTTTGATGTTGTATCTGTGCTACTGCTGAAATTGCTATATTGTTTCCAACTCTGCATTTGCACATGCAACTCCCTCTCAATTGTTGTTGTTGCAACTGCAACAAATGAAAGTGAGAAGCATCCTAAAAATTGAATCATCTGCGTTTGTTGCCGCTGTCTCCCGAGTCCTGAATTTGCGTTGTTGTTGACTCTGCATTGTGCCATTTTGCATTGTTGCCAACACTGTTGTAATATTCCTACTTAGGAAATACACTTATAAGCAAAGCAAAGATGAACATGCATACAAAAATTTAGAGACATAAGTGAGCACCCAAATTTTTTCCAAAAATAACATCCAGTTGAGCCATTTTATTAAATTTAACAGTAGTACAATGGGGGTATGTTAGGAGTGTGCCTGGGCTTGCCAAAAAGGCAAGCTAGACAAGCCCCATGTGGAAAAATACAATGCCTTGATACTGGCATGGATTGCTACTGCTAGGGTATGCGCGACCCTGGAAATTCTACTTAGTTTGCTGGAAAGAACTTGTTGAATGACCCACCTCCGATGCTCAGAAAATTCCGCGAGATTAACCTCAGACTCCTCTTAAATTACCCACCAAAATTTAGAAAGGGTTAGGCCAACTTTCAACCCCCGAAATTGACCCCAAATTCATCATGCTTCTCCACTAATTGGGAATTTCAGCCCACCTCATGAGACATTGCTCCAACCCTCCAAAACCTCTGCAAAATGCTAGGGAATTACTCCAAAAATCTCCCCAAATCCCCAACTCACGTCAGCGCAAGTGGTCACTCCCGTAGCTCCCACGTGTGCCTAGAAACTCCTCCTGTGTAGGCCTACATAGTCACCCAGGTGGCCGTGTTGCTACAATAAAACTCCTAGATTTGGCTGACCTTTCCCCCAAAATATATAGCAAATGGAAGTATAAGGCTCCCTTGGAAACCTCAACAATATCTTTGCTCCTTGCTGGCCACTCAAAGCTAATTGTGCTCCTTTGCCCAGGAATCTGCAAGCAAACTCCCATGAAGGGCTTGAACAAACTCACAAGTAAATCGACCTCCCTCCTTGGGCTAGCACTCCAAGTCCACTGAAGCAAGGGTTGAGAAACTTGCTTGAGAATCTCAGGTGCAGACTCGGCTAAGCAGCTCAAGCGTGCTAAGTGCAAATAATTGTCAAAGTGTAAAAAAGCCTCTATAGCTGCCATCCTCCTATTTTATAATTTTCTCCTTGTCTCCTCATGTGGGTCCATCCATCCAGCATTTTGACCTCCTTCCCTTAGCAATTCGAATTTCTCTCCTAGGGGGTGCTTTCATGAGGGGTGGCCCCCACGTTCCACTAACCAAATGATTTCGCCCTCCCCTTCTCTTAAGTATTATTTCCAAAAGCAACTTGGTCCCCAAAATAGTAAAAAATGCAAAATTGTGAATCTTTCTTTAGTGAAAATTATTTTAGGAAGGAACATTACAGACTTCCCCTCCCAAATATTGCTTGTCCCCAAGCAACTGCAATGCCGGATGCTGAAGCATGTGCCGCCCTCCCAAATATTGCTTGTCCCCAAGCAACTGCAATGCCGGATGCTGAAGCATGTGCCGCCCTCCCAAGTGGCATCCCCATCTGGTAAATTCTTCCAGCATACCAAATATTCTCTGATAATCCTGCTCCTCAACTTCCTCTCTCTAGTCTCGAAAATAATCTCCGGCTCTAGCACTAGGAGCCCCTCTTCATCAAGTGGGAGTAACTCTGTAGCAACCGTCACATGTTGTCCTAGCACCTTCGTGAGGCATGAGATATGAAAAACATTATGGATCTTGCTCCTTGTTAGAAGCTCCAGCTCATAAGCCACCTTTCTTACTTTCCTAATCACCCAGTAAGGTCCATAAAAACATGATTGTAACTTCTCAACCCCCTTCTTCTTTAGCGTAGATTGTCTATATGGTTGCAAACGCAAGAAGACTAAGTCCCCTTCATCAAAATGCCTCTCGACCTTATGCCTGTCTGCGTACAATTTCTGCTGATTCCAGGCGGTCGGTAGGTTGTCTCGGAGAGCTTGGACGATGTTGTGACTCTCTTGTTTCCAATATTTGGTCTTTGGGGCCCTGTTGTCTCCAAAAGCAATGTTAGCAAAAGATAAAGCATCATATCGATACAAGGCTCAGAAGGGTGACATACCGATGGACATGTGGTAGGTGGTGTTATAGTGGTACTCTCCCAAGTGCAACCACCTCATCCACGCTCGCTATTGCCTCGTCACATAGTTCCACCACTACATATATGCAGGCCTGACCTTGTATCGTGGGAAGTCCTGTAATGAAATCCATCGAAATGCTTTCCCATTTCCCCTTTGGAATGGGAAGCAGCTGTAGCAGCGCAACTGGATAGGTCAAATCCTTCTTTTTCCTCTGGCAGGTCTCACACTCTTGTACATCTCTCAACACATCCCCCTTGAGGCCTGTCCATGTAAAACGCTCGCAGACCATCCTGTACGTCTTCAAGAATCCTTGGTGCCCAGATAAAGGAGAATCATGTGCTGCCTGAAGGATCCTCTCCCTGAATTGTGAGCCTGGTACCAGAAATATCCGCCCATTGTAGTAGATGACATCAGCCATCATACAATAGCGCTCATCGCCATGAGTGCCCTCCAAGATCTCACATGCCCTCAGATCCTTGGAGTACTCCATTAAAATCTGCGGTTTCCAACCCTAACATATACTCATGAGAGAAAGTGTCGAGGGCCTCTTGGACAAGGCATCTGCCACCAAATTGTGCTTCCCTTTGACATACTCTATGTCAAAGTCATAGGCCTGGGTCCTGCTGACCCACTTATGTTGTTCGTCATTGAGGCCCTTTTGCCCCAAAAAATGTCTAAGATTGTTGTTATCTATCTTCACTCTAAAACTATTGCCAACCAAGCACTGCCGAAATTTGGCCAGTGCATGCATAATGGCTAACATCTCCTTGTCGTAAATAGAATACAACCTGTCATGCGGAAGGAGCTTCCGTCTCTCAAAAGCAATGGGATGACCACCTTGTGACAGTACTGCGCCCATGCCTTCACTTGATGCATCGCACTCCAAGGTGAATGACTAAGTAAAATCTGGGAGTGCCAGTACCAGACAACTTTTCATCACCTACTTGAGGTGTTCAAATGTTGCTTGTGCCCTATTTGTCCATGCGAATGACCCCAACTTGGTCAAGTCAGTGAGGGAAGCTACCAACTATGAGAAGCACTTCACGAACTTCCTGTAGTAAGTGCATATGCCCAGAAAACCCCTCAACTCATTCACATTTAGGCGCACTGAACAATCCCGGAGGGCTCTAATCTTTTCCTCATGCACCTTCATGCCATCCTCTCCAATGATATGCCCCAAATAGAGCATCTCTGTCAACCCAAACTCACACTTGGACAACTTCGTGTAGAACTACTGTCCCTCCAAGATCTTGAGCACCTCCTGCAAACGCTGCAAGTGCTCCTCCGATGTCCTGATATAGATCAACATGTCAGCGAAGAAGACAAGAAGGTAACACCTCAACTGCCCATAGAATACATGGTTCATGCAGGACTGGAATGCAGTTGGTGCATTGGTTAGCCCAAAGGGCATCACCAAGAACTCAAAATGTCCATAATGGCAGCAACAAGCTGCCTTGGGGATATCTTGCTTATGCACCCCGATCTGATGATACTCCGAACGTAGGTCTTAGAGAACTACTTGGCTCCTTTAAGCTCATCCATTAACTCATCAATCCGGGGAATGGGATACCAGTGCTTCAGAGTCTTCTTATTGAGGGTCCGGTAATCAATGCACATCCTCAGTGTGCCATCTTTCTTCTTCACCAGGACAACTAATGAAGCAAAAGGGCTAGAACTGGGTTTGATATGCCCTAGTGTCAACAACTCCTGAATGGCCTACTCGATCTCCCGATAGGCCTTGGGATGCCTGTAAGGGGTTTAAATGACCGCTTTCACACTCGACTCTAGCTCAATGGTGTGTTCAAATCCTCTGTGAGGTGGCTGTCTTGGTAGGATGTCTTCAAACACCGCTGGGTACCTGTCCACCCTGAATATCTGGGTGAGGTGGCTTAGCTTGACGCCTGTTGTCGCACAGATTGTCTGGGTAGCGTGACAATGCTCAGACCAGGGGCTGCCACCCTGATCCTCGATCTCTTCGCTTAAGCCATCTCCCGAGGCTAAGGGGGGTAGACCCTATGGGATAAAGGAAGACCAACTGTAGACCAATTGGGTTGGTAGACTAGTGCCTTATGGAGTTAATGATTAAATGACTATTTATTAAATGTTGTAGAAACATGAACCTTGTAAAACAATCATTTATCATCGAATAACCCAAGCAAGGATTAATTTTACCAAATGCGAGATAATCAATAAATGCGCAATGCCTTAACGATATTCCAACAATTAAAATTTAAAAGATTAAATGCTTTAAATAACCATGCAATTTTAAATACTAATCAGTTACCACTTTCATATAGCTAATCTTTAAATAAACATTTAAGCATGTTTAACTATATAAAAATGA
Organism: Pinus taeda; assembly: GCA_000404065.3. NCBI lineage: Eukaryota > Viridiplantae > Streptophyta > Pinopsida > Pinales > Pinaceae > Pinus > Pinus taeda. The sequence continues at coordinate 105,638 of APFE031756382.1, read as the reverse complement.
TAAATATAAATCCACATCAAAATTTTAGCCTTAGCGGAAAAGATACACCAAAATTGTAAATATGACAAATTCTTGAGCCAAGACTAAATCTGACAATATAATATATATATATTTAATATATATATAATATATTGTTTTTTTTTAGTTAAAACAAAAGAAAATAAAATAAAACTGAAACTAAGCCAAAAAATCAATATATATATATATATACTATATATATATATATATATTATATATATATATATATATATATATATTATATATATATATATTATATATATATATTTTTTTTTTAGTTAAACAAAAGAAATAAAAATAAACTGAAACTAAGCCAAAAAAATCTAAGGATTAAAACCCTTTTTTATGCTTTTTTGGGATTTTATTATTATTATTATTATTTATATTTTTATGATTTTGGAACAAAACCAAAACTAAAAATAAAAATAAAGATTAAACTAAACTAAACTAAAAGGTAAACCAAAATTAAATCTAATCTAAAACCATAAAGGAACCTTTTTTATGCCTTTTTATATTTTTTATATATTACTTCTAAGGTCAAAATTTAAACAAAACAAAGCTAAATTTGAATAAATCTAAAATCTAAATAAAAAAAACTCAAATGTAAAACATAAATCAAATCTAATTTTTTTTTTTTTTTATTATTTTTGATTTATAAAACAAAATTAATCTTAAATATATCTACTTCTAAAACTAAAACCTAAGCTAAAAAGAAAATAAAAATGAAAATCGATCCTAATCATAAAATGGACCAACGTCTAAACGAAAATCGAATGGAAAAATAAACCTAAACCTAATACTAAATGAAATCTAACATAAGTTAAATTTTAATGAAAGATATATACCCTAAACTATCAAATGCATATCACACAATTAAACAAAAATATGAATTGAATAGTTCTGAGAGTGTTTGCAGGTATGGTCGATGGCAGCGTGAGTGAGTTTGACAGTGTGGGGATACACGGGAGAAATGCAACGTGGAGAAATGGCTTGAATAACAAATCGCAGAGATTGCAGGTGATGAATGCGTGTGAGGTTGAGGATGCAAATAGCCACAACAGCAAGGGAGCAGTGTGTAAATGAATGGCAGTAATGGAGGGCTCTGCTGCGTGGAGAAGGAAACAACGTGTGAGAATGGAGCGGCAGGGAGCCAGTACGCAGGAAAGGAAACTGATGATGGAAGGGTAGGCGGCATGGATGGACGCAGTTGTAGCAGGAGCTTGAAAGGATGAATGCGGGTTTGGGCAGCGGATGCACACTCACGTGAAGAGGAAAAGAAAGCGTGATTAGGAAGTGCGTGGAAGAAAAAAATGAATACAACTGCAGATTTGAGGACATGGAGAGCAGATGGAGGACTCGAATAGGAGCTGTGTGAGGAATACGTAAGAGAAAAGAGGAGAAACGATGGGAGAAGTGGATGGCTGCGGAAATATACAAAACATAACGCAGATTTGGAGCAGCCGATGAGCGCTACGTGGTTATGAATGTAGTTTGCCCTAAAAAAGATTTCAAAATGCTCCTGTAATACAATAAATCCCTGAACAACAACAGATAGCTTATCAAACCTTCAAAATGTTTGCAGAAAACCTTGCAGGAGCCGATCCTGAGGCCAGATCTTACCCTCCAGGGCCTAGATCTAGCTTCAAATGAAAATTTTTCCTCAGACCTGCAGCCCGGAATGGAAAAACAAAACACCCAGAGATAATATATGCAAGAAAGAAGACTAAAAACCCTAAAACCAGCTAAATAATTACAATATTCACAGTTAAAGGCTCTAAATAGCTAGATTTATCAATATGCCATAGAAATATTTTCAGAATTTTAGATTTACTATGAGACACTTCAGAATATAACTTATGTATTCAAAAGATAAATTTAAATGATAAACCCAGGATCAAAACTGGCTGGGCTTTTCAAGAAAATGCTTTTGGGAGTTGGCTGGTTCAGCCGAGAACTTCCCCAAACGACCGTTGATCTTCACAATCTAGATTTTTTGTACATCTCACTTCAACTATCAATAAAGAGGGAAAAAACAGTACTAAAATCCTAAGTTACCAGGAGACGGATACGGATCCGGATCCGGATCCGGATACGGATACGGATCCGTTGGATTTTTGAAAAGCCAGGATCCGGATACGGCGAGGATACGGCAAGTACAAAAATATATATAATAATATTTTTTGAAATTTTAAAAAATACATTTGATGTTTAAATCAAAACCATTCATGAATCACAACATTAGAACTAAAATTATTAGACAATTTATGAATCTGAATACTAAAATGATGCATCTTGCCTCATACAAAGATGATAGTAGTAAAAACAAAATGAATGTTTCATCAATGATCACTTTATTAATATGATAATATAGAGTAGGTGTGTCTACAAATCATGAAATGGGTCTACATCATCATCATCTACATATTGCAACTCTACATCATGAATAGACGATCGTGCGCCAGGAATGTTAGAAGTTGTTGCAGAAGTAGGAAGTGGTTGTGTAGCATCCTCAAGTAGATTAAGGTGAGTCATGGCATTCAATGTCATGTTCAAGTCAGATATCTCAGGTTCCACATCCCACATCCTATTTGGACCTTTTTTATACTCTGAAGTAGAATGTGAAAGAAGGCGAAGGTTGGAATGGACATATACAAGATCCTCAGCCTTCGCTGCTCCCAATCTGTTTCTTTTTACCGAATGGATGAAGCCATATGTACTCCAGTTCCTCTCAGCTGATGAGGAACTGGCAACCTGTGATAACAACCTCGTGGCTAGGGTTGAGAGATAAGTGCTATCTCCACCATGGAAGCCCCACCAAGTAATAGGATCCATATGCCCCCGATCATCCATGGCTATTGGATCTGAAAAGATCCCAGTGGATTGTACAAATGCCCCAAATTCCTCACGTACATCCTTTGCAATTCCAACTTCCCTATAGATTTTCCTCAAAGTTGTCTTATATCCCTGTACCACTTCAGAATCTCTGTTTGGTGCTGCTCTACCAGGTAAAGACACTATTTTGGAATGGTAATATTTGGGGTGTAAAGCATACACCAAAAGGTGTAATGGCGTGGTCATTTTGTTCCACCTTTTTGTAACTATGTCTTTCACTTCATTGTAAGATACTTCAAAGGGGTCCTGCTCACTTGCCTTGATAATTTCTCGTATTTTCTCCAACATACTATCTATGTTTTCATAGACTTCCCCCAAGCAAGGCATATCTGTGTCAAATGCTCTAATCATGGTTAGAATTGGTTCTGTGAACTGCAAAAGGTATTGGACCTTGTCCCACCATGCATCATCAAGAATGATATACTTTATTCTTTGTCCTCTATCAGAAGTTGAAGTCCTCCATGATTCCCAAAGAGGGTCAATGACCATTGCCTGTAATGCTTGTCTGACTTCCAAAAGCCTCTTTATGACTAAAGTGTGGGAAGCAAATCGAGTTTCGGCAACCTACATAAACATATTGAAAAATAAAATCTTAAATCAGACATAAAATAAATTGAACATTAAAATTGAGAACTCATAATGCATAACAATCATAACATTGATTGAAATTGGAGTACCTTTAGTAGCTCCAACTTTGCAAAACTCCGATATATGGCTTGGGACATTGAGTGATTGGTGATAAACATTTGGATCTCCTTTGATGCTACATATATTTCATTGATCCACTCAATTTCACCAATCTTGGCTAGCATAAGGTTCAATGAATGCACTGCACATGGAGTCCAAAATATGTGATTGTATTGACTCTCCACAATCAGGCCCGCTGCTCTACAAACCTTTGCATTATCTGTGATAACTTGGACAACATTTTGTGACCCCACACTTTCTATTGCATCAATAAGAATTGTCGAGATGAATGTTGCATCTTTTTCCACTCCACTGCAATCAATGGCCTTCAAAAACATTGCTCCTTGGGGACAGATTGCAATAACATTAATTAAAGGGCGATTTCTTTGGTCTCTCCATCCATCAGAAACGATGGACACCCCTGTTTCTGCCCATGTATCACGGATTGATTGTAATTGTCTATCCACAAATTTTCTTTCTGATGTTAACAAAGTGGTGCGTACCTTTTCATACCCGGGGCTCTTGTATCCTTTTGGTGCTTCATTAACTGCTTTAATCATTTGTTGCCAATAAGGAGAGCGCACCAAATTGAATGCTAGTCCATTTGCATAGATGCAACGAGCAACATGCTCATCTGCAACTTCTCTACCCTGGTTATTGAACGCTGCTTCAAGAGGTCCTAGAGTAGGCTTTTATTACTTGTGAGAGCTGGTGTAGATGGCAATGAAGACTTGGTTGTAGAGGCTTGCACAGGGAGTTTTCCTTTGCTGAATTTCCTATCAGCGGCATCTTGCAAAGATGCATAAAACTTAACTTTTGCAGGACCCAAACCTGTCCCAGGTTGGCCATTTGGACCATTTGGACCATTGCATATTAACACACCCGTGTTGGTTTGCCCAGTGAGATGGGCCTTCACCCTAGTGTATGAGCCATTTCGAATGCTATTGCATTCACTACATCTCCATTTGTATGAACCACCACCAGAGTTTTTGCCAAGAATTTCCACATACTGCCATAAAGGAGATTTTGGATCTTTATTGACATTTATTCCTTCACTAGATTCATGCTGTAATGGTTCCATGTTTATCACACCTGCATTGATAACCAAATAAAATTGTCATTCTCAAAACAAAATTCTAAATTGTTATTCCTAATATAATAATATATTATTATTTTAATAAAATTATTAATATATATGCATGTGTAGGGCAATAAAATTACAAAAATATAAGATTCTAATTATTTTTTATAATAAATAATTTAAAATTTAAATAAATAACAATTATATATATACATAATTTAAAAACTAATAAATTAATAAATATAATAAAAACAACATACATAGTGAATAATTGATATAATTTTTGAAATCACAATCAACCTTCTAAAATTGAGTCATCAAAGTTAAGACCTGATTAAAGTCTATTATATTTTATAATAAAAAATGACATGTAATTATTTTTTGTTTTAATAATTATAAATATTAAAAATGATGATAATAATAATAAAATACAATAAAATAATTAAAATTTAAAAGGGGGTCAGGTTGATGGCTTAATGTTTGAGTATATATGTGAAGTGGAGGAAGAGAGTGGATGACGGGGACCACGTACGTGGAGAGTGGGGCCCTCTCTCCACTATAATATGAAACCAGCACAACCTACCCACGTTATAATATATGCTTCGAGCCCCCTTCGTTTTATTCATATGTTTTCATGCCTCCACGTCACCCATGGCCCACGGGCCTGGGACTCTTTATTTTTATTTATAAAAAAATATTTTAATTTTAAATTTTTAGCATTATAAAACTTTAAAAGTTTAAAAATCAAAACTGTAACATATAAAAAAAAATATTATAATAAAAACAGAGTGGCCATAATATAACTTACGGCCACGGGCCATAGTATAACTTACGGGTATAAAAATTTAAAATTTAAAACTGTAACATATAAAAGAAAATATTATAGATTTTAGAGCTACGGCCACGGTATATAACTTACAGCATATAACTGTAACATAATATAACTTACGGCATGGTATATGGCATATAAACTTACTGCCACGGGTATATGGCATATATCTTACCGCATATATATGGTATATGGCATATGGGTATATGTTATAATATTAGAGTTTTAACCATATGGCATATATACTTACCGCTTGTGTTATGCCTGACCCACGACGCGCGCGAAGAACCGGAACCGGAGACAGACGACGCCCGCGGAGCCTGCTCCTCTACCCGACCCACGACGAACTGGATGATGGTCGCCTGCTCCCTCGATGCTGTTCGCCCACGACGATGCACAGCTTGACCCACTACGCCGCACAGAAAAGGCGCACAAATACCTGCTCTCACACCCGCACAGATGCCTGCTCTTCCTTTTATAGAATCCTTTCCAGCTAAACTAGTAGTGAAACTAAAAGTTAAACGATATTAAAATTTTAATTAACTGAGTTGGTCAACTGTTAACTGAAGATGGAAACCCACTTGAACTGCACATACATTTTATTAACTGATCGTACGGATCCCACCGTATCCGTATCCGTACCAGTTTCGGATTCGGGGATCCGAGGTTTCGCCGATTGCCCCCCGCGGATCCGGTAACATAGCTAAAATCCAAATCCAATGGAGATACCTGCCATTATTTCCAGAAATTCTATTACCATTAAAACCCTAGTGAATGAACAAGATATCTGTGTTCAACATCACTCTTCATCAAGCTATTACCAATGGCTGAAAATAAATTTATGCAGAAAAATGAAACATCTTACAGCATTTCAGAAGAGTAACACCAGCAAGATTTTCAACTCCAAAGTCTTTCTTTATTGCACAAGAAAAAGATTACAAGAGAGCTTTTTTCAGCACAAAACTCACAGATCGAATGATCTCAAATGACTCCTAACACCCTATTTAAAGGAAAAATTCCCAATGGCTAGTTCAAGTGATCTATGTCAAACTAATCTCGACCATCGACGAGGATCAAAATCCTTTTCAATCTCACCCGTCGAAATTTTAAATGCATTTTAATATATTAAAAAGTTAAATTCTTGCATTTATTTTCTCAAAATTTCGACTTATTATTATTTTATTTTATTTTTTAAAATTTTATTTATTTATTTTTTGTTTATTAATTTATTTTTTAAATTTTATTATTATTTATATATATATTTTTATTGGATCCTCGAACTTAGCCTTTGGAAAAATCACCTAGGACCTAGGACTTATGAGGGGATAAACATTTTCTAACCCTTAAGACACTTTACATCATGAATTTTGCAATTTTACATCTCAAGGAGGAAAACCCATTTGACATAGACCCTCATAGACCACCCAATTCTGTGACACAAATATAATCTACCAGATCAAGCAATTCGTAATAACCTAACCAAATAGTTAGAATTATTTCCAAATTACTTTTACATAGGCTCGAAGCACACTAGGATTCCCCTAAGATTCTAATGACAAAATTCATTTCGGCTTTGGGGTTAGGTTGAAGAAAAACTCTGCCGATCATGGATTGGTGAGACAAAAAACCTTCCGGAACGTAAATTATCACTAGAAAATTAGGTTTTCCTAGGCAATTTACATACATGACTCAGATCTGCTAAAATTATTTACAAATTTACCCATGCAGACTGGGTTTAAACATAACATAATCGGGTCGATGATGACAGTCGAATGGCACAGACACATCGATTAAGCGCTATCCCTTTTGAAAAAAAAGGGGGTGTACTGCTATGGGTAGTTGACACGCAGTGATCAACAACGCCCAACTTCAGAAATCCTCAGCTCCAATGCGCACTCAAAATCCTCATGTCTCAAGTCAGCCTCCATCCGGTACGTTGAGACTATCTATGGTGGTTACGAATGCATGCCCCTTAAGAGAACTAACTTCCAATTTGGCACCGTGAACTCCATCTCTAGCCTTCACCAATCCGTGGTCACTCACCCAAGAGAGTAAAGCCACTGTATACCCATCACCACATTGGTCTCTGGTACATCCACCACAAAGAAATGGCTAGTCACTGAATAATTCCCCATGGTCACTGTCAATGTGGGGACATATCTGGTGAACTGCATGGTCCAATCCCTTGGCACAAGGACATAAAACCCCTCAAACTACTCAGTAGTTATGCCCCTCCTTTGCATCATCTGTGCGTCAATGAAGTTGTGGGTGGCCCCACTGTCCACCAAAACAAACAGAGACACGCTGCCCTTACACTATGCATTGGATCCTTACATTCAAATATTTGGGGACCCCACTCAAATAAGCAAGAACTCCCCCAGCAGGTGCAAAAGGTGCTCCCCCAGGTGGTGGTGTTGGGGGTGGTCCCCCTGCTGCACGTGGCTCACTATTGCCTCCGTATGCCTCCTGCTCTACATTGTCTTCCTGATCACTATCAGAGAAGACCTCAATGTAATGGGCCTTGTGTTGAAAAGTGTAACTAGGTTCGGTCTTCATAATGACGTGTAATTGAGATTTTATGTAATTGATGTAAAGAAAAAAATAAAATTAATTTTGTAGTGCTTGAATCACGGGTTTCATGATCAAGGAATTTAATTTTTAGTCAAGGTTCCTATTGTGAGCCTTTAGGATTAGTCTTCATGTCATAAAAGTCTATAGAGTCGATGTTAAAGATGAAAGACTCATTTCGGTATGTTGCACATTGTAAAAGCAAATTTGATTGTCATAAATCCTCAAAGACCTTGCCACAAGCTCCTCCTCATGTCGGCCTTCAAAAGAAGAAAAGGATGCTCCTTGGAAGACAAGTCCGCTTACCAGTGGCACAAGTTGACTTATTTGATGGACAAAACACTATATATAGGCAGCTCAGATTTCATTTAGAGAACACAATTTTGGTCAAAGAAATCTGAATGAAAAAAGGTGTGAAGATCAAAAAAGGTGAAGTCTTATCATCAAGCGAAGGAGGAAGATAAGCAAAGTTCATTTCGATCTGTTTATGTCTAAACTCTTCAACATATGCGAGATTACAGTACTGTCTATTGCAGAAAGCACTGAGGTACTACAATCATCTTAAGAAGGCAGATTTGGGAAGGAATCAAGTGAATACTCAAGCTGAGTTGAGGAAGGCTAGTCTCCATTTCGATTTGTTTTACGACTAAACTCTTCAACACATGCGAGATTACAATACTGTCTATTGCAGAAAGCACTGAGGTACTACAATCATCTTAAGAAGGCAGATTTGGGAAGGAATCAAGTGAATAATCAAGTTGAGTTGAGGAAGGCTAGTCTCCATCTCAAGCGAAGAAGGTTGAAAGTCAAAGTTTCTCAAGGACCAAATTTAGGGCTTCTAAAGAAGGGTCAAAAAGTGCAAATCTGAGCTAAGGAGCGAAATTTGAATGTTAGCCGAGGGATGTGGGAGGAGGAATATGTTTGACTATCATTATTTCTCAAGGAAGAAGAAGTTAAACAAGGGAGTCTTGTGACTTGGTCTTTGAGAGGTAAATATGTCAAGGGTGTTGGTCTTGGTATTCGTCAATTGAAGTTTCTATAAGAAGAAGAATTCGTTTGGGTTTTCCTCTAAAGGTGGAGAGGTTTTGGCCTTGGTTGATCGCCTACATTTTGTGTCTCTTGTCTCTTTATTGTTTATGTTTTGGTAGTTGTTTGATGAAGGCGAACACTATAATAATCTAACGAAAGAGAAGATCCTAATGTAAAGAAGTAAAAAGCATTCACAAGGAATTATCTTTATAGAGAAATCATCTAATCACTATGCCCTAGATTTCTAAACACCTTGCCCGTGGTGCATCTGTGACTCAGTGTTGAAGGCTCTTGATAGGTGAAGCACAACTTCCTCCTCTGAAGGTCTCGCCTGGTCTCATTGTCTTGTTGTCCACACCCCTAGTTAGCTCTCAATTGTGGGGCCTTGGTGTCCGCCCCCTCGGAGAACAAGGGGCTCATGATGGAATTAGTGCCCTGGTCTTGGGAATTGTGTCTTGCAAATCCTGGGCACAAGTCACTGCCTCTTGCAGCGTGGTGGGTCTGTGAGATCTCACCAAACCGTGCATAGGCTCGAGCAAACCCTCCACAAAAGTGTAGACCCTCTGATCATTCAACAAATCCAACACCATCAAGGACACCCTCAAAAACTCCGATATGTATTGCTCGGGGTTGCCAGTCTATTTCAGTTGCATAAGCTCCCTAAAGTGTGGCTTCGAGTCCCTCCTGTCAAAACGCTCCACAACCCTCTGTGTGAAGTCCTCATATGAACTTATGCTAACATGCCCTAGAGTAGTCAGCCCATGGAACCACTAGTCGTGGGCTACTCCCTCCAAGTGCAATGTAGCAATCTTGATGGCCTCCATGTCTGTCATTCGATTGAGCTGGAAATATATGTCCAACTTCTCCACCCAAGCCCTAGCCGTGCACTTGGATATCCCATCAAAAGTGGGGAGATACATCCTCCCAATAGAACGCTGCAATTTTGAATTCTATGTGTTGGAACCCCCCGCACCTCTGCCCCTTTCGTTTTGCTTGAGCTGGCATCTCGGAAGGATAATGCAACTCGAAAATCCTCCCCCATGGACTGCCACTCATGAAAATATTCCCCCATCCGCATGTCATCCTGGCCACCTTGCTCACTAGCACCTAAGGGCAGAAAAGTGGGAATCGTAGTCCTGGTAGGCCCACTGAAAGCGTGTGGTTGAGTCAGTGGGTAGTGGTGGTCATACTAGTGAGAAGCTCGAATGTCTCCCCAAGCAAGAACTCTCTATGGAAGCCCTTGTCCCAGTTTTGCTACTTAATTTCCTTCAACATTTCCTTTTGTCCCTTGGCCAAGTCACTCAGGGCCTCCATGAGGCTCTCAAAAGCTAACTCCTCATTGCTTTTAGGTTCTATCATGTCTGTTACCCCCCACTGCCTGCTCCTGAGTTTCAGTGTCAGGGGTGATTTCCAATTCCCTATCCCTTCTCCGGTACCTCTGCTTCTGATAGGTAATGTTTTGTTAGTCTTCCAAGGTCATAAGAAAGTCCCATGGCTGAGCCAAGATCTGAGCTGTGATACCACTATAATATTCCCACTTAGGAAATCCAATGTAAAACAAAGCAAAGATGAATATGCATATAAAAATTTAGAGACATAAGTGAGCACCCAGAAATTTTCCCAAAATAACACCCAACTGACCCATTTTATTAAACGTAGCAGTGGTGCAATGGGGGTATGTTAGGAGTACCTCTGGGCTTGCCAAAGAGGCAAGCTAGACAAGCCCCAGGTGTAAAAATACAACGCTCGGATGTTGAAATGGATCGCTACTGCTATGCTCTGCACTGCCTTTGAAATTTTGCTCAGTCTATTGGAAATAACCTACTGAATGGTCCACCTCCAGTGCTCAAAAAATTCCTAGAAATTAACCCCGGACTCCTCTCAAATTACCCACCAAAATCCAGAAAGGGTTCAACCAACTTCCAACCCCCGAATTTGACCACGAATTCACCGTGCTCCTCCACTAACTGGGAATTTCAGCCCACCTGATGAGACACTACTCCAGCCCTCCAAAAACTTTGCAAAATGCTAGGGAATTACTCCTCCAAAAATCTCCCCAAATCCCAAATCACATCAGCGCAAGTGGTTAGTCCCTTAGCTCCCACATATGCCCAGAAACTGCTCCTGTGCAGGCCCACGCAGTCACCCTGGTGGCCACGCTACTACAACAAAACTCCTCTCGGATTTGGTTGACCTTTCCTCCAAAATCTCTAGCAAATGGAAGTGTAAGGCTCCCTCGAGAACCTCAATAATATCTTTGCTCTTTGTTGGCTACTGAAAGCAAATCTTGCTCCTCTCCTACGCTTAGGAAACTGCAAGCAAACTCCCATGAAGGGCTTGATGAAGGGGCTGAACAAACTCACAAGTAAATCAACCTCCCTCCTTGGGCTGACAATCGAAGTCTACCGAAGCAAGGGTTGCGAAACTCACTTGAGAATCTCGGGTGCAGACTCAGCTAAGGAGCTCAAGTGTGCTAAGTGAAAATAATTGTCAAAGTGTTAAAAAGCCCCTATAGCTGCCATCATTTTCTCCTTGCCTCCTCATGTGGGTCCTTCCATCTAGCATTTCGACCTCCTTCCCTTAGCAATTCAAATCTCTCCAAGGGGGTGCGTATTTCATGAGGGGTGGCCCCCACGTTCCACTAACCAAATATGTTCGGCCTCCCCTTCTCCGAAGTATTATTTCTAAAGACACCTTGCTCCCCAAAATAGTCAAAAATGCGAAATTGTGAATCTTTCTTTAGTGAAAATTATTTTAGGAAGGAACATTACAACTACATTACACTCCTCAACACCTAACTACTACTACTCTGCAATTGTCACTCTAGAATCTGACTGCATCACTTACACTAATCCATCCTACTTCTGAATACTGTGGTCCCTCGTAGCAAGGTAATGATCCATGAGGAGGACACCTCAAGGACCTTGCTCGCCTCTGCAACTCTGGGACTATAACTCCTTATCGCCCCACCTCACTCCTGGAGGTATAATTGCACACATTAGAGAATCTTGCTCCAACCTAGAGGACAATTATCAATTTCTGTGGATGCTACCTCTTGGGCCTGCTTCTCTTGCTTGTCCTTCTTCCGAGAGGACACTGCGTATTTTAGAGGCCAAACTCACCACATTTGAAGCACTTGACCTTAAATAGGTCCTTCCTCTTCTTTTTTTCCCCTTGACCCTGATTGGGACCCTTTGATGCTAGGGTCACATTCTCCTCTTCGCCCTTTGGTCCCTTGTTGCTGCTGCTGTTGATGGTACTCTTCACTAGAGACCGCCTCAACTTCTCCTGTTGTAGGTCATACCACATCCTGTCCCATTTAGGCAAAGTGTCTCTACCCACGATACTTTGGAAAAACACCTGCCATTCCTCTGAGACACTATTCAGTGCCAACTGTGCAAGTTCTGTGGGTTGGGGTGCCTCCCCAACGATGACAAACTGATCTCAGACTTTCTGAATCTTGGTGAGGAAGGCATCTATGCTTTTTCCCTTTTGCATCCTAATGCTTTGCAACTTCTCATGTAGGAAGATCTTCCACTGCTTGGAAGTACTCTGATATAACTCAAAGAGAGCATCCCACATTTTCTTGGCTTTACCTTTGTTTGCCACATGTGAGACTAAATGATCTCGGACTCTGTCGAAGATCTTCTGCTTCGCCTTGCCATCTCCTTGTTGTACTCCTTGATTTGATCAACATCGTAGTGTGCTAGCACATTCTCTGCATATGTCTTCAAACCAGTGTTGCGAAGATCTCGATAACATCCTGATTTTTATCTCGAAATCACGATTTTTTGTCCTAGTCGAGGTTTGCCGATTTTTACCGATTGTTACCCAATTTTTACGATTTTTTGGTTCTCCAGACCCTTGCCAATTTTATCCCAATGCCAATGTTCACAACATTGCTTTATACCACATTCATCCAGTAGGAAGGACATCCTAGCCTTCCAGATGACATAGTTGGAGTCTCCCTCCAACCTATCTTGATCTCCAATAAGCCCAACTGTGGCCATCTCTAAATTTGGTCGAAAATCTCCCTCTTTCCCGTTGCTTGGTTCCTGAGACTGCTATATGCACTCCCTTCTGGAGTGAGAAACTCTGTGCACAGCTTTTGCCAATCCACAACTGGAAAACCAGATCTCTAAAACTCGAAACCCCGTGAGAGAAATTCCCCTCAATGTGCTTTGTCTTCCACCCGACACTGATTCTACTTCTGCAAACTGTTGCAAAACTCCCTGTGCCCAAACAAGGAATTTGCTCAGTGAAAATCTGAGCTACTATTGCTCCCTCAGCCTGCCGTAATCACTCAACTAGCAAGCTGAATTTTTCTGCTAACTTGCACTGAAAAGTTCAAACTTCCCCAAGCAATTCAATCTGTCTGGTTTAGGCTTTAAGCAACCTGCAAAAAAAATCGTACTGCTGCTCCCTCTGAACAACGAATTCTTTTGTCTCCACCTCTAAGCTTCCCTGTCTGATCAATCTCGCTCTGAAACCATGTGAAATTTCAAGTCTGAAATCCTATTGCAACAATTGGTATTACTTCTTCTAAATGTTAATTAAATTAGCAATTTATTTCTACGAAAACAACGAAATAAACACACTACAATCTTCATAAAAATATTGCGGAAAATAGTAGTGCTGGAAACTAAGAAATATTCTTGCACACAAACTTGACCCACTTATTTTTGGACAAATCTCTGTGGAAAAACCCAACTTGGGAAAACCAATGCAACAACTGAGGGTTTTTATTATTATGCAGCAGTGAAATTCTGAGTACAATCTATGGATGCCCAACTGACAATCCAATCATCAAAATAATCTGTTCGAAATACGTATGAGGCAAATAGCTCAACACCATGTCTGATCCTACTTCGACCACTGACAAATTTGACCAGTTGTACTACCTTTGCGTGAGCCTTTGCGTAGTGCTTGCATAGACCCCAACTCGCTAAGCTCAAAACTGCAAGAAAAATGACGTCCTGGCTGACTCTGCCTCTGGGAAAAATTCGCTTGGCCTCCTAGAGAATTTTTGGACCAAAAACGACTGAATTCCTCTCTCCTTCAGCAAAATCGATCTCCCTCTGAAGCCTTCTGCGTTGCCTCTGCATAGCTCCACTGGGAAATATGGTCCTTTTGCTGTTGACTCTCCGGATCTAGAAAAGATTTCTTTCGGACTCAATGTCCTTGCCCCTCTCCGGCTCTATTTCCCTTCTGAGGCTTGAACTCTTCCGACAACCACTGCTCTTTGGAAAAATTGAACTCTCCAAAGAAATCGATCTCTCTGTGTGTTTTCTCCGTCTAATCATCGACCTCTTCTTATAATCTTCTATTGGACCTCCAATGACCAAGATTAAATCTTAATCGATGGTTATGTAATATCCCAAACGAGGGATTTGGCTAATTTTGCAGAAATCTTAACTTAACCAAAACTTCTCCATAAAATTATCATTCAATTAACAGAAGATTGCCTTGTAACATATAACAAATAGAATGCATGCAATTTAATAATACGATAAGCATAAATAATCTCAACTTTTATTATAATATAAATTGAGGTTTACATGTTGATACAATAAAATGGCTGAGATGGAAAACTGACCTTAAGAATCTTCTCCAATGTTGTGCTGGCCCTCCAAAATTGAACTGAAATGTCATTGCTGAGCTCTCCTGTGAATTTTGGATGAATTCACCAAGGAGAGATGGGTACTCGCCCAATCTCACTAAATCACCCGAGGGTTTGTGTCCTGGGGCTACCAATGATGTAGAGAGTCGGGTTTTGAACCTCTCATCCAAGAAGAAATATCAAATCCAAGATGTCCTCCAATGGCCTCCTCCTCTTTTATAGATCTGATCGACTCCTCTAGAACCTCCTATTTTATTATTATTTTAATCATTGAGCACATTTCCCTCTTTTTTAATTCAATTAAAATATCTTTTTAATGTGGGAAGATGGTAAATTGGTCACCGTGCTTTCTCAGGTTACTGAAACTCACTTCTAACCATCCCATCATGTAGATCTTCTCGTTCCAGTTCCAACGAGCTATTACACTATGTAATGTTCCAAACTTATATAAACAATGATATGCAAAGCAAAATCGATTTTTAACACAGAAAAATTAAACAACTAGCAAATACTCAATATACTTTAGAAATGAGAACTGGTTGAGACAATTTACTAATGAAATGGAGCAAGTACAATAGTATGGAGAAATGCACCTGGGCTTGCCTCAAGGGAAAGCTTGACAGAACCCAGGTGATAAACAGTGATCACAAAGATGGAAAATGACTACTCCTCTAATGCTTTGCGTTGTCTCCCAGAAACTACATTGCTGGCTAGAAAGAAACTGCAAGAAACCCAGTCTTTGGTGTTGATAAAACGTTGAAACTTTAGCCCCAAGCTCCTTGGCCAAAACCCACAAAAACCCAGAATATGTTGGGCCTGAATCCAACCTCCCAAATTCAGCCTCCAATATGCCCTACGCCCTCCAAATTGCTCAAGAAATACAGCCTACAAGGAACACCAACGAAAACCTCCTCCGATGCCCTAAAAGTGAAGCAATCTCCTCTCCAAATGTTTCCCTTAACCTCCCTAGTAAAATTCAGCCTCAAAGACTGATACTCTACCCTCCATGTGAGCACTAAGTGTTGCCTTTGCGCTGCCTTAGGTAGTGCGAAAGTCACCCTGCAAAGTAGCACACTCCTCCAGCTCCCAGACTCTCTAAAATGACAACAATCCTCTTATGCCTCCTCTTTGGAAATCCTCTCACCCAAACTCCACTGCAAGACACCACAAGCAAACTCAGCTTCCTCTTCACTGCGTTCTCTAGTAATACATACCACGTGGAGATGAATGCAACTGCTAGAAATCATAATGAGATCCCCCTCCTGAAGAAATGAAGAAAAACCTTCTTAGGGTGGCACTTGAAGTCCCCTGAAGAAAGGGTGAGCTTTTCGCTTGAAGAACTCGTGCTAAACAACAAGTGACTCAGCTAAGTAGCTCGAGCAACCAAAGAGAAATCGATATGCCAAAAGGTGAATGAGATGAGGAGCGTTGCCTTATATAGATTTCGTGGAGCACTTTTCCCTCCACTTCTTCCTCCATCATGGGCCCTCAGTTAACTGCATCCATGCAAAACTTAACCACCTCCATGCAAATCAAACTAGGGAGTGCGTATTTGCCTAGTGTGGGTGGCCCCCATGTGTAACTTGACCACAACAAAACTAACTTTTCCTAAGTCTAATCTCTTAACAAAATCAACTAGGATTCATTATCTCCAAAAATTGGCCCCATACTATAAAAATTGAACTTGTTCCAAAATCGTTTAGGAAGGGACATGACACACTAAGGTGTTCTGTCAGGTATTCCTCTCGATATTCCACCTTAAGTGTAATTAATTGAGTAAGAGCCTTTAATAACTAATTTTTTTTTTTTTTTGGTTATTTTTTTAAAAGCTGTTGGAATGCAATGGAACGAAAGGCAAACTGTGTGGATGATGGAATCTACCAAGCGAATTCCATTGAAACTCATAAAAACTCCTCGAAACCCCTCCAAAAGCCCCTAGGCCCACTGATAGAGTAAACTAGCTCCTGTGACCTAGTTCTCTCCAACCCTGGAAGTCCATCCTGACCACGCCATAAGGGAAACCAGAAAAAGGAACATGATAGAATAAGATTATTTCCCAGTCGATCCGTGTGAGTTTCTAGATGATTCACACCTTATCTCAATTAATTACGATTAATTAACCTCTTTTCCTAAGTTTAGACTTAGGAAATAATTAAAAATAGTCTATTAATTTAATTGAAGTACTTCTAGGTGGAATTTCTATAAACGATTTCTGGGTTATGGAGAACCCTTGTGTTATAGCCTCTCCACAAAGTTTCGAGATTAGAGCACCTCCGATGCTACAGAAACTAACAAATATAAACCACTCTAATATGTAACTAGCCCCTGAAATCTCAAAGTGCTTGAAATGGCCTAAAATCATATGTTGATGCTTCTTATCATACTAGGTTACCAAATGTCCAATTGACTGATAAAAATGGCCTTTCGTTGGAATCTTATGAAACTCACACCATAGGCAAATCCCCAACTAGGTCTCAAATATAAAATTAGATTGGTCATCGGACCCAATGTTGCGAACATCGCGATCGAGATTAAAGCGGAATGAGGAAAAAATCGGGAAAAAATCGGCAAATACAAAAATATTCTTTTTTTTTTCATTTTTTTTTTTAATATCTAAAGCATCTACAACATAAAATAAATGCATTGACACATAAATATGATGAAAGAAATAATATATAAGATGTGTAATATCATTTCTAGTGCTACATCGCACATAACAGTGAATCATGTCCTGAATAGTAAGTCCTGACTCCTGAGTCCCAACTCAGCGTCAAAATATCAACAAAAAATACAATAATGTATCTCATATCATGAGTCATAATGTCATATACAATGAAATGAACCAAATAACTAATACTACTGATTTGCTCGGCCTCTCTTGCGAGAAAATGCAATAGCTTTCCCTCTAGATGTAGATGTTGGTGGAGTTGGTAGTGGACTTTGCTGTGTTCTAAAAGCTAAAGAACTAGGAGCTACAGGAGGTAGACCACATCCTCTACTAGTGACAGGAATAGTCTGGGTAGGTGGTGTCACCTACTCCTCATCCTCCACCTCTACCCCCTCCACTATCTCTTGCTCTAGCCAATCATCGACAGACTCCATGAGAGGCCTCTTAGCCTCAACTCTCAATGCAGCTATGGTGTCAATCCCATCCAATGAGATGGCCTCCATAACAGGTGTTCTCTCAAGTTGGCTCATCTGCAATCGAAGATTGTAGTAGACGTAGACCATGTCATTAAGTCGCTGGGATTCCAACCTGTACAAAGGTCATAAAATAATAACTATAAAAAATATTATTTAATGAATTCAAAAATTAATTAGAAATTTGGAATATTTTAAGTTTTAAGTTTAACCCATTGCGCTTCTTAGTGTGTATTTTTTCAAATACACTCTAGTTGTGCTCGCATCTTGGGGAGCTACATGTTTGGCTGAGGATTCGAATGGCAAGTTTTTGCAGATAGGGTACTCTGGCACCATAACTTCTCCACCATGCATCTACAACAAAATTACAAATAAGATAAACATAAGAAAAAAATGAAATTTGAAAGTTGAAGCAAAGTATGAAGTTATGAACTTGAAGAGACAATGAAATTTGAAATAAACTAAAAAATGCTTGGCATTTTAGTCTTCCTATCAACCACTGCCATTTCAAAGCTAAATTTACCATGCACCATCCTCTGAACACAAGTGAAGAATCCATCCATGACCTCAACATCAAATAAGAACCCACAGGGGTAAGCAAATGCGGGGTTCAGGTAGATCCTTGCAGCATGAATGGGACGATGGAGTGTGTTGTTCCATCGTTCATCAATCACTGCCCATAGGAGGAGTTGTTTCTGAAACCTCTCATCTCCCTTATCATCATAGTAAGTCTGAATGGATTCTTTGGCCCTGTCCATGGCCTCATACAAGTAGGCCATTGCGAGCTTTTCACTATCAACTAATCGAAGAATCTTTACCAAAGGTTCAATAATGCTGCACACCTCGTGCACTCTCGCCTAGAAGCTTTCCTGGTATGAAACTAATTTGCATATGGCCTCTCCCTCTGGTTTTGCAGCTAAATGCCAAAGCATGCCACTGATTTGAAAGAAACATTTTCTTCACATCCCACATAGAATTCAAGAGGGATTGAAGAGATATGAAACTAGTGGCAAACTGTATAATGGCATGGCACACCAACTCCTTGTTGTTGGTGAATGTTCTCATCAAATGAAGCACAAATGCATGATTATACATAAATTTTGTAATGATTTTTTATGAGTCAACAATATCTTTGACAATTGGAATTTTTCCTATGTCCTCCAGCATCAAATCAATGCAATGTGCAGCGCAAGGTGTTCAAAATAAAGTAGGATGCCTCTCCATAAGCATCTTTCCAGTAGCAACATAATTTGCAGCATTGTTTGTTATGACTTGGACAACATGTTCCAGACCCACGTCCAAAATAAACACATCCAACAAATCACATAATAATTTTGCATCTTTGATATGTGCAGATGCATCAACAGATTTCATAAACATTGTCCCCTTGAGACAATTAACCACGATGTTTATAAGGCTTCTCCATTTGACATCACAGTGCATCCTGTGTGTGCCCATGATGCCCTAAAATCCTCCAATCTTTTGTTGCAGTCAACCTTTTCATCTTGAAGAACGCAGCCTCTAAAGTCATCATAAGAAGGGACTTTGTACCCTGGGCCAACAATTGCAATAGTATCAACAACAGGCTGGAAAAATGGATTATTCTTTGCAACGCTGAAAAGAATATCACTCCAAAGAAGAAACTTGCCCAACAACTTGTTAGCTTCCTCTTTCTCCTTTTTTTTTAAAGTATTGAAGAGATAGATGGTTGTGAACGAGCCGTGGTTCTAGGAACAAAATATGATGAGACAACGACAGGGTTGGTTGTAGATATTGATGCTGAAGTAGAACCAGTGCCACTCTCATATTCACCTCCTAACACTCTATTCCCTGCTAGTTGAGTCCTCAGAGTTGACTTGGATTGTTTGGTTTGCTCTATTTCTTCCAATGATCTGAGGGCTCTTCGGATAATTTCTGGATTCATATTGGTGTAAGACCCTACTTCATGTTTAGGGATTCATGCAAGGTGATACTTCAATCTATACACCCCCCCATCATATGATGCCCACACAACTTGCAATACAAGTTTGATTTGTCAAACCCTCCATCAGATTCACCAAATTCCCACAGAGGGTCCAATTTCCTTGGCATGTTTGTAACTTGGTTGAACTCTTGAGTTTTAATGTAAAGATGAAGTTTGAAGTTGAACTTAGGGCACAAGAAGAATTTCAAGTTAAAAAATAAAAATAAAATTTACATACAACACATGGAATTTTTGACCAAAAAAATCTCAACTCAATGCAACAATAATAGAAAAGATGCACATTCAAAGCCAAACAAAAATAATGCAAAAAAATAGAGCACAAGAAGAAATGAAACTAATAAATCTAATAATCATGTTTTTGCATTTTGTCCAAAATGAACCCTTTCCTCTTTATGCAACAAAAATGAAAAAAAGAACACAATCAGATCCACTAAAAAATCATTGATAATCAATGGGTTAAAGAAACCCAAGCAAAAACAAGAAAAAAACAGAAAAATGCCAAATTTGGTGCCCATGCCTAGAAACCACGCTTTGCTGAAGAAATTTGGTCCAATCTCGAATTTGTCTTGCTTGGGATGCTAAAATCTTTCGTTTTTCTCCTCCTTGTTATGTAAAAAATTAGTCAGGGTTATTATTTAATTTTAGGTTTAATTAGATGAAAGGGCACGATCATAAGATCATGCCCTTTCCCAAAGGGTGTCCATGGCGGTATATAAGCCAGGAACCTCATTGTAATCATTCATCATCTATAATTCATCTTATTAATAAAATATTTCTATATATATTTCTGTTTATCAAGAAGTTTTTATGCTCCATTGGTATCAGAGCGGTCGAATCCTCTAGCCTGTGCTGGTTCATGCATCCATCCACTGCTGTCACTGTACGTATCACTATTCTGTCCGCTGCCATATTCACTGCCGACACCCTGTCTATGCACGTCCTGCCTGAACTGTTCTCGCTGTGTGTATTTCACCTTGAGTGACACGCTGAAACATCAACATAACCAAGGAAGTGACACGCTGAATCAACAAGACGCTGATGTCCTTTTTTCCTGGGTTCCATTGCGTGGACTCTGCTGATACGATGAACCTACGCTGAAATTCTCGGCTCCCTTGCTCTGGGTTCTGCGGTTCCATTACGCTGCAGATACGCTGAACTGTTAATTTTCTTCTCCCTACGGTGATAACACTGAAGGGGACAGGATAATAATGCGAACAAAAAAAACTAAGGGTTTGAAGAGTCAAACAGTTGACATTTCCATAGGGACATGGCTGTCCATTCGATCATTACAATAATTATCGAGTCATACGGACTGTCCATAAAATACAC